>CM046657.1:159353493-159625993 GCA_025594165.1 Tamias sibiricus | reverse complement strand
GAGACAATGACTACTCCAGGCTGTTTCAATACATTTAGAACCAAGCAAGGAGAAAATGGGATTCTATTTGGAGCCAAAATTCAGCCTGAATTTGGAGATTGCATCTAGAAATTGACTGCAAAACTGTAGATGAAGATAGATGAGTTGATATAAAGACAATATAATCTGAAATGGAGAAGTCAACAACACGTGTTTTTCAGGGTTGTGAGATGCCTCAAGTTACACTGTAATGTAGATTCTGTATATATATAGATTCTGTATCATTTCTGTAACATTCCACTTTTCCACTACCTTTCAATGGTCCGGTCATAAGAAAAAATTATAAAGGCTAATTTTCTTCCTTAATCTTAGCCCAATCCAATTGTTAAGTTTTTTACTTTAGAAAATGTTTCTCCTTGGATGAATCAAATGTGCCTGTCTTCTCCTTTGCTTTCTAAGATTCCATTTGGGTATATAAGTGTAGAGGCATGGCTTTTGATGTGACTTTATGACACGGGGGAAAGAGGCTGTTCACCACTTGATAATGTGCCCTGGCTTATATACTAAGTTACAGTTTACCTGTCTGCTGTTTCGCCCAATTCCTTTGGCAGCAGCTGGTAATTTTAGTGGCACATGATTTCCTATTCTTTCTTGGTCACATTTATTTGAGACTCCTCTTTGTTGAACTAACCCTTTTAATTTCTATTTCTTCTCCTAGGTAGACCATAGCCTAAGTGTTTAGCATCTACTATCAGATTATCTTATGACCTGGGATCCCCAGCCATGTCGGGAACACACAGGAGCAAAGAGCATTTGAAAATACAAGTTAGGTCATTCCTCCCTGGCAATGCTGCACCAATTCTCAACTAGGCCTAAACCCCTAATACCAATGCTAGGACACTCTATGTAGAAGTCCTCTCTCTGTTTCTCAAATCGATGGCTGGGCAAAATATCAAACTGAGTTGCCTTCAAATTCAAACTAAGCCATGATTCTCTAACCATCAAAAAACTTGAATCTTAGGGTTGGAAGATAAGAGTACACGGATGCCTTGCTCTAGATTTCTTCAGACATTTTGCTTTTCTGTTTCTCTTCTAAATTCTTCTAGGATTGGAAGTAATAAGATATTCATTTATTTCTCCTACTTGTCTTACTGAGAATTCCACTACATAAAACTCTATCAACCAAGTTCCCAGGCCTGGTAATAGAAACAATAGGAAAATGAAAAGAACATGCTTTACCCCATAACAAGGCATATTTTTAAGTATTACAGATTTCAACATTTTTGTTTTAATTATCAGTTTATAAATATTAACTCTTTTTCTTTGTACTGAATTTTGTATATAGAAATACCATGGAGTTAAGGAGAGTCTGTGTAATTTGTGCTACATACTTCCCACTCCTATGTGAAATTAACTAGATTCTTCTATTTAAAAGAAGTCCACGAAAGAGATAATAGTGGACTCAAGGAAAGCCATGTTAGTCAAGGTGCAAGACCCAAGGCTAGAATTGGTCATTTGAGTGTATTCTCCTCAGTTACACTATTTCTGCTTTTCTTTTGGAGTTGAAGTTACTGAACATTTTCAGGTTGTATACTAACAGCTCATTTATCCACAGAATAATGACTGTAAAGTACATATCTGAATTAATAATATAAAAACTCATTGTTTGGATAAGATGCTTTTTATGATTTAAATATACAATATTATGAAAAAAAATTTGTAGAAAATTTTATGTAAGGAATACAAATAAAAAATGCCATATTAAAATTGAAACTTGTTTTATTGAGCTTGGTTTACATAAGATTGATTGAGAAAATAAAAATAAAGAGGCTTCTTATAGTTATAGTATTTTATAGTGTAAATAAAGTGGACATTAAAATGACTAAAAATCTAAGATATAAAGCTGAGCATTGTTTACCACTTTATAAAGCAAAATAACTGATTAAATGACATTTTTAAAACTCTTTCATCTTCATTAAAGTATTTCTGACAAAAGCTAACTATACAGAGTTTTACTTTTAAATTTTCTGCCCAGTGGTTTAGGAAACAGATTCCCCAAGTGTGTATATTAAAGAAATGTATGTTTTCATCTTCTTAAATTAAACACAGTGTTTATTAGGAAGAGGATCCACTTGCCTTTGGACAGTATGACTTAGGAGAGCAGATTTATATTGCATAGAGTACATTTAAAATATTTTTATTTGATTATAATTTTAGATTTGTAGAAATGTTGGAAAGCAAATGCAAAATATTTCTAGATATTTCATACCTACCATCCCATACTCTTAACATTCTATTATTATTGTGTATTTATTATAATGAATGAACCAAAATAAACAACTAATGGACAAATAAACATTTAATTTTAAGTTAGAGAAAATTAAATCAAAATAGTAGTAGTAATAATAGTAATTACAGTGTTAGTAGTAATGAAGATGGAATGGTAAAGGAATAGCGGAAACTTTAGGCATGGTAGAAGGCAGATATCAAACATTCTCATTAAGACATCACCCTCTCCTTTTGAAAAAAAAGTCCTTTTTTGCCATAATTTGACTCTGCAATCCCTTTGTTAGCATTATTCAGAAAGAAATTTCTAACACAGTAGAAAGACATTTGCAGCAGCTTGAGGCCCATAGTCTATATTCTCAACCCTGTATTTAATGCTTCTAGAAAATCATGAGACTGATTTTCACTAGACTCACTAGGGTCATATGACCTTTCTTGAGTCAATCACTAGGAAAACTGAACACACGGATTGGCCAAACCGGTGTCATATTCCAGCCCTAGATGCAATGGTGGAATTACCTTTTTCAAACAAGTTAGCCCAATTGAGAGAAAGATATTTCTCGCGAATAAATAAAATTGATGATAGATAAAAGAAGAAAAGTGTATTATATACTGAAAAGACCAGACTATGTGACCTCTAGAATAATGTGCATGTAAGTTTGTGTCTTAATCATGAAAGAGTTGCTAGTTATAGTAATTTACAAATATTTCTAGTTCATGCTGCTTCTAAAAAAGTGTATGGTTGGATTTTCTATTTCTGTGGAAATGGTGGGAGGAAAAGGATGTCCTTTTCTTACATGTTGGATATCTTGCAAGTTGACTATGTCTATTTTTCAATAAAAACAAGAACTCCAATTTAATCTGAAGATTGAATACTTCCCTCATGGCCCTATGACATAAAGTATTCCAAATCCCTCTATCAATATTTTTTCTGATACTTCATACACACAGTGTTTTACAACAAGGTTATTTCCAATTTTTGTCTAATCTATTGGATTTTTCTTCATGAAAACAACAATGATAGTTAATATTTATCATATGGACCAAACATTGTAAAAATATTCACAAACAAGATATCCTAAAATTAAAAGAGGAACTAATTAAGATTGCATAATTACTACATGCTGTAGATAAGTAAATTAATTTAAAAAATCCAATTCCATAAGGAGACACATCTAGTAAGTAGTTTTACAGATGTCACTTATATTTCCCTTTAGATCTTGTTTCCAATAGCCTTTTGCCAGTTGTTGTGCCCCCAGGTAATGTACAGGTATCTCCTTTGTGTGGATTCTGATAAAATTCAAGCAACATCAAGTGCTACCACTCCTCTTCTCTTGGAACAAGAACACAACTTTTGTTCCTTTTCCCAGAGTTCTCTGTGGATACCGAGGTATAAGATATCATTGGGAGCATGCGGTGACTCCACCTAAGCATCCTGAAATGGAGAGGACTTATAGCCCTCAAGGTGAATCTTTAGCCAATGGAAGAAAGCAGCCAGAAGAAAATAAATTCTTCATTCCTCCCCAGGCATGGTCTGTCCTGAAAAACAGTCATTAATAAAGCTTCTTAGAGAAAACCGTGATGTGATCAAGCAATTCATCACACTTAATATCAGGTAGTGGCCAGCTGGGAGTACACCCCTGTGTCAGTCCTCTTTCTCCCCTGCCTCACTTTTCTTTGCTTATCCCTGCTTGCAGAGGTCATGCTGTATAATGACATTAACACATAGCCTTTCCCCACCTTATCTAGCTGTTTCTAATAAACTCAGTCTAAGACAGAAAGAGACCTTAAGGTAATTTCTTCAAGCTGCATTACTGACCATTCCCAGAGCAAAAAGTACCCCTTTGCTATTGGTAACAAGGACAGGTGATAAGCTCTGGCATGCAAGGATGTCACAATTACTAAGGCTTTCTCTCCCTGTGGCTAATTGGGAGAAGATGGAGGTGAAAGAGTAAACTTTAGAATATGCAATAATGGTATGCTTATATGGTTTGTGGACAATTATAATAATAGGGACCATGGATTGGGGTGCCTTTTGTTAATATTATTAGACAGTCTGAAGAAGAAAATCATATGCTTAGAGAACTCAATTGCCAATTTGAAGCACTCCATGGAAATCATGGGGCTTCTATAGCTTCATTCATGTAGAATTTTGACATCCATGGGTACAAGGCACTCTGCAGAAAATTAAACCCAAGATATAATAGTAAATATGACAGAGCTGCAATGGAGACTAAATATGATGCTTTGAGAGATCCCTTCTATTTATTATTAGGCTTGCAGGTAGGAAAAAAAAAAAAAAACTAGATTTTGAGAATTGGAACAGAGTCATTTATGTGGATAGAACTTAGAATTTTCAAACTTATATCCCCCTGAACAAAAGCAGAAACAGTTCTTCTCCCTTGACCAAAGGGGAGCAATTTTTCCATATTGGAGTATGGACAAAGACTTCATGGAGGCAGATGCCTCCCAAAATGTAGCTTGTGCTTAGGAACTGCCCTGCCACCCTGCCACAACTTATAGTTTCCAGGCTGATTACAAAGCAAGAAAATTCAGTACTTCCTTCAGGAGAAAGTAATTTAATCACTCTTTGGAATAGAAAGAACTGATTAATATATGCAGGGTGGAAACTGGGGAATAATTATGGTAATGGATCTTAAAAGTGTTAGAGCAGGGCAGTAGAATATAAGGCTTGATATATTAGGTTGACTTCCCCAGGAGACAGACTCCAGGATGGAAATTTGTGTGCAAGTCTTACTGAGGGTAGTAGTCTTGGAAACAGCACTTGTTAGAAGTGAAGGGAACAGAAATGGGCAAAGGAAGAAGCTAAACTGCTGTCAAGTGTTTGAAGAAGGGGTCTCCATCAATCCCATAAGGAATTCTTGTGGTGCATGATTATTCAAAGCAGTCAGGAGGTGAAGCAAAGCAAAGGGCTTTAGATATCCTTATAAAATCAGGCTTTGATGTGGGTAGACCCCTGGAATAATAAGAAATTGTTTGAGGTATCTTCTTGTGGCAAAGGGCAATTCTCAGAAATACCCTCAACTCTGAGCAATTAACTAATACTACCAACACCAGAAGAAATCAAACCTGAGTCCTTAGTGGGCAACTGGGCAGTTCACCATAGAAAACACTATGAAAACAGAGAGTTTATTGAATTTGAGGCACTCATTCTTAAATTGAGGGCCAGTGTGTTCAGTCAACAATAGATTTAGTCTTTATAATCAGTGAAATATTTCCTTGAAAGTTGGACATAACCATAGGCTACAATGTAGGAAGTGGGGATGTCAGTGCTTTTTTGCCAAAATACTTAAGGAAGAAAAAAAAATCTTCAAGATGGTTACAATGTTAAACTAGATCATGATGTACAGCTTAGAGATATACTAGCAAAATGTTTCCTGAAGTATTCTTAGAGATCATTTCCTTCACTGAGGCAACACAGAATGCATTGCTAGGGCATGAGGGAGAAGCCAACATTCTTAAGAACTTTAATTTTTCTTGTTTTTTTTGTAGGATGAGAATGGTAGAGGGAGAAGCTTCCCTGAAATTTGGCTCTCATAAATGATACACTCTGCAGGAATGTTGATCCTCTTGCTATTTTGCTGAACATCATATTAGTCTACTGTAATGATGCATGATGCTAATTGGACTCAATGATGAAGAACTAATAAGTGATCTATATGCCCAAAGAAGACACCTAAATGCCACAGTGTAAAATAAAATCTTATTGAAGATGAACGACCTCTCTATCAGCAAATATTTTAGGTGTTCAAACTGAATAGAATATATTAAAACATTATTTTCATAGTAAACAAAAATTCAAGGTACCTCACATTTCTAATAACCATGCTCAGTAGACCTCTTCTGATATTTTAGGTAGCATATAACATACTTCAGAATACTTTTATGATACATTTATTTGGTAACTAAAAAAAGCTGTCAGTTTTGGAGGCACCAGGAACAAGAATCTATTCCATAGCAGGTCAGGCCCATGATATGAGCCTCTCTGTCACTCAAACTATGTGACACAGATCTGACAGTGCTCGAGGTATCTATATGATATATTTAGGATGCTGTACTGAATCTCTGGCAAGCCACAGTAAAAAAAAAAAAAAAAAAAAAAAAAAAAAAAAACCTGACACACAGAATCCTAGGTTACAGGAAAAGGTCAAGATTTCAGTAGTCAAGAAATTAATCTTCATTTAAAAAAAGTAACTCTGATATACTCTGATATATTGCTAGTTCCTATTAGATCAAGATCCTAACCATGGGGCCTGGAACAACTATGTTGTTATATCTCCTTATTGTAACTTAGGTATTATTAGAACTGCTGAGTCTGAAGACTGGGAGTGTAAACAATAATTCACTGTGTAATGGAAATACTATTAGTAATCTGGCCTGAGGAATCCAGAAAGCATGGGAAATTTACATGAATTGGTGGCCCTGACTCCTATATCACCTATGACTATTGCATTGACATCTCTCCCTCACATTTATACCTTGGTCCTTGTGGGAGTTTTTTACCCCATAAATAACTGATGGATAGAAAAATAAAATTGGGTCTGCTTCACAAATGGATGGATTCCTAAAAGGAAATAATCTTCTGAAAAATAAGTGACTGAGTGGCTAGGGTTGTGGTTCAGTGTTAGAGTGCTTGCCTAGCATGTGTGAGGCCTAGCACCACATAAAAATAAAAGAATAATTAAATAAATAAAGTTAAAAAATAAAAAGGAAATAGTCGTTAGGAAAAAAAAAAAAGATTAGTGACTGATTGGACTTGTATCTCAATCTTTAATGGAGACAACCATGGAGGTAGCATTTTGCATTAAGTAATTGAATATGATAGGCAGGTATCAGCAGATCTGAGCACTGCTAAGTTAGTCTCTTGTGTAACTGCAGATCATCTCAACCTTGCAGTCTCTGGAATCATCGCCTATTGGTTTTAGACTAAACCACTTTTTTTTATGACTCACTCTATGGGGATTCCAACAAGTTTCATCAGGTATAGTCCAAGAGAATCTTATCTCACAGATGCTTTGAATACCATGTGTATCCTATTTTAGAGCACCTTTATTCACTCCAAAAAAGATGTTGTGGGCTGTTCAGAGCCCACACGTGTGCATCCCAGTAATACAAATGAAGTCACAAATCAAGAGGTGAAATCTGATCAGTAATAGATAAAAACCAAAGGCTAAGTTCTTATATTCTCCTTTCCAGGGATAAGATTACTAAATCTTATTTATTATATCTTTTTTGAGATAACCTCATAAGTTTGAGTTATGTTTGACATTAATTGATGGCTAATTGATAAGGCACTCATATTTCTCTTCCTCTTTTCCTGATTCACTTCCCTTCTGCTTCACTCCTCTTTTGTAGAAAAGTAGTGCTGCTAAAATTTTTGCTTCAGGTCCTGCTTTCTGGGAAACCTGGCTATGATAGAGATAGATGCTTAACCTGATCTTAACCACTCTTATCTGTGAATACTTTAAATGTCAATAACTCTTCTCTGTTTGCCCCTGTGGCCTATGCTGAAATAGTCTATACTGGTATACCATTTTATATTTTTCCTGTTTTATATGTTTCAAAATTGTTATGTCTGAGAAATTTGATATTACAATCTTAGAAACAAGGTTATCTTGTTGCTTATTAATGCTACTTATGAATTTTCTGTGGTTATTTTATATATGTAGTATAGCCTGTTAAGAATCAATCTGAATGCTTGGGCATGGTAGCTCACATGCCTGTACTCAGAGTGACATGAGAGATGGATGCAGGATGATTGCAAGTTCAGGGCCAGTATCAGCAACTTAGTAAGGTCCTAAACAATTTAGCAAGACCCTGTCTCGAAATAAAAACTAGAAAGGGTTGGGGATGTAATTCATTGGTTAAGTATCCCTGGGTTCAATATCCAGTAGAAAACAAAAATTAATCTGAAATCACCACATACATTCTAGTTAAGATTAACTACAAATTTAGTGTCTCACAAAGACATGTAAACTTGGTTTGTTGTTAGACAATATGATGAGTGATTATGGTACTAAAACATCTCTTAGGGTGACATAAATAACATCTCCAAAATTATTTTAATGAACATTTCTTAAATATTAAGATGAAATAGAAAGGGAACAATAATTTAAACAAAATTTAGTACATATATAAACTTGAGGTAATTGTATCAATTGTTAAGAGAGGAAAACAGGAATTGACTTAAGGCATTTTTACCAAAATATATCAACGAAAACTATTTTTAAATGGGCATCATTAAAGAAAAGGAAAAATGGGCATCTGCTATAAAATCAAAATATTTCTCTCACTTTTTTTGTATGTTTGTTTGTAACAAACCAAGTGCTAAAAATTGTTTATAGTGCATTAGAATAAAAATGCATGTACCTACATAAACACACACAAAGAAAATAGAAGACAAAAGCCCAAGTGCTAGTTCTAAGCTTTTCAGCAATCAGGTCAAAATAGAAAGTATATTTCTTGTCATCTACGGAAGGAAGCTAGGAGAAGATAGAAAGTTTATTCATTTTCTCCCCAGACCATATGCTCAATAAAAATATATTCTGTAAGATTTTATGTAAAGGACTTTAAGTTGAAAAAAAATTAAGGTATCTTCAGCCAAAGGTACCTTCAAAATCTACCAATTTCTTTGTTGCAATAGGAAATTTAACTTTATAGTTAAAATTATCAAGAGTTCTTTTAAACATCTTTTCTGTATGCTAATTTATATCATCATTACTTAAAATGCACCTCCTGATGCTGGCAGTGGTCCCGTCCCTGATGTTGAATTTTACAGAATAGGTACCAAGTTCCAGAGAGGACCACTAAAGAGAAATGTAATCTGTCATACTTTTCTGTATTTGTTTAGCTACCTATCTGTTAGTTTTTTTTCATCTTTTCATTTGGTGTTTTTTATTGAAGAAGTTGAGAATATTATCTCCTTTGAAAGTAAGTAGTAAAACTAGCTCAACGTTTCTGGATAGTTAAATAGGGATTTAAACCTAGCCTCAAACATTTGTGAGTTGTGACTTCACGCATATTATTGACTTTGTATCTGTGCTTCTACTTGTTCACATAAAAAAAAAATACAGCTATAACATATAAGCTTTAGACACCAAATATACTTCTTTTTCTCTTCTTCTATTTCAGGATTTGTGGCAGCTAAGAAAAAGTCATTTGCTCAGAAGTCAAGTATACTGCCTTGACCATTAAAATTTAGAAATTGCACTAGGAAAATTTAAGAAATCAACAACTAGATAAAAAATAATTAAAGTACTTGGGGGATTAGTGAGTAGAGTTTTATACTATCACCGATTATTCTATTTAAGATTTTAAATATTTTAATAGTGATAAAAATAACCAAAAATTGTTATTCTGAATTACTTTTTTACTTTGATATATTGCAAGACTTATATGTAGCATAATACAGTAAATTTAATCCCTTTTTTATGCAAATTTAAACTGGAGAACTTATGGGCTATATTGCAGGGGTTACTTCTTTCTATACTAATACAGTTTTTTTTTTTTTTTAATTTTCCTTATTAAACAATTTATGATTTTCTTTTTGTTAAAACTTGGGAAAGATTTTTTTTTTTTTTTTTTTTTTTTTTTTTTAATATCAGTAGAAAAGATTGCCTAGCACAGAATAGTTGAAAGGAGTTTAGGACTGAAATCAGACACACTTGAGTCAAATCCCAGTTCCAGCATGTACCAACACTGAGAGCTGGGAAGTTTTTTAACTTCTGTAAATTTGAAAGTCTTTATCATTCAAATGAGACTGACAGTACAACTTTGTTGGGTGGTAACACTTTGGATAGAAAGCATCTGGCACATAGCAGGTTCTCAACAACTGGTATACTATTATTAGGGATTCCCACATGGTTAATGAAAAAAATAAATAAGGCAAGCATTGTGATTTTATTTAGGTCAGTGTTCTTTATTTTCCTGCATTGTTCACCATAAGTGACCGTGGTCCAATAAAAAGAAAGTACAGAAGTTTTAGTAACTAAGATACAATTTTGCACAACTGATTTCCTTCTTGCTTTGTTCTTTTCCCTTAACCTGCAACATTGATTTGACCTCGTGCTAATCCACAGGACCTCTCTCTCTCTCCACACCTGCATTTTAAACCTTAGCCTTAGAAAGAAAAAATTAAAAAAGGAGGGGGAGAGTCATGCAGGGAGAAGACTGAATAAAAGAACAAAGGGCTCATATAACAACACAATGCTTCAAGTGGTATAACTGATTTTCAGACACATCTACCTATTAACCAGGGCATCTACATGTTTTTATATTTCAAAACTTTAAATATGAGTTGCTATTTAATTTTTCTTCAGTAATTATTACAAGAAAAATCTTTGTAACCTAATTGTATCACGAAGTATAAAAAACAATGGGCAAAGTAGGTCAAATCAATAAGGCAGTTATTTTATCAGGTTTCTCTATTTGACTGCAATTTGAGTTTCATTAAACTTACTATGATATAGATTTCAAAAAATATGAAAATATCTGATCCATGATTATGAAATGTTTAATTTAGTTGATTTTATGCTATGCAAAATGTAAAGGATCTTGAGTTTTTTAACTGATATTATTGAAAGGATTTTTGTACTCTTTAAAAACATGATGAAAAATGGCCTTTACAAAACATACATTATGACTTCACAAGACATGAGGACATCTTGTCAAGAGTTAGAAGATGTTCCTCTTCCTGGGGCTGGGGTTGTGGCTCAGAGGTAGAGCACTCCCCTAGCATGTGCGCGGCCCAGGTTAGATCCTAGGAACCACGTAAAAATAAAGGCATTGTGTATAACTAAAATAAATAAATAAATATTAAAAAAAAGAAAGAAGAAGAAGATGTTCCTTTTCCTATCCTCTTTAGCCTGGTCTACATTGCTTTTCTGGGCATTAATAAACATTTCAAAACATGATTATCTTATTCCACAGCATTTGGCTATTTTTCCAATAATGAAGTTTCTTTTATGCAGAAAGATGAAAATCATAACACTATTGGAAATTGGTATTTTTTTATTCTTGACTACTAAATGTTTTTCCTTCTTTTATTATTTAAAATTTTAGTTGTATCTGGATACCTTTGAGTATTTTTAAGAGTGCTAGAACAAGAGTATCTTTTATATGACCTTTAATATTAAACCGAAAGAAGAGATTAAAACACATTAGGGAAGTTTCTTTATGCTTACATTAAGTTTTATTAGGTACCTAATGAAGAAGAAATTCTAGCAACTATGTTGAACTCTTATAGAAATAAGCTAAAATTTACATGAGTTTTCCTATTTCTCACTGAAGATCCCTTAGTTTGGCAAACTATATCAGCATTCCGTATCACCTCCAGGGTGACAAAAGCTGGCATGGTTGGGAGACAGTCTGCAAAGAAAATTCCAATTGCTGAATTTTCCTTTCAGGACCTTCCAAATTTGAGTCCAAAGGATTATGGGAAAAAATTAAGTAAAGATATAGTTTAAATCTTTTTACATGAAGCAATGCTTACTCTCAATAATTCAGTTGAAAATTCACTTAATTTACACTATTATCATGATGTAAAACAGGGAGAATTCCCCCAGATTATCAAAATTATCTTCATATTTTCCATGTTATTTGAAATCTATTTATTGGACTTGATTGAATTTATGGCATAGGTATGATCTCAAATTAATCATTTGGAGATTGAAATCTCATTACCAGCATCAATTTTAAGAAACTACAATATCCAAATGAGTTGGATTTGGTTGAATACTCACTAATTGAAATTTTTTGCCAAGGAATGAGATAACTTCATGAAAAAATTAAGCATGTGTTTTGTGTTCTTATAGTTTTGTTTTCAACATCCAGTTATTACCTCAATCCTTAATATTCCTTTTCATTCTTTCTTAACAAATTAGAATTCATATCAAAAATCTTACTTACACCTACCTGTTTTTAATCCATGAAGACATACATAGGATTATTTGACCTAAAAATCACCTATGAGCAAACAGAATAGAAAAAAAAAAAATACTTAAACACTATACACTGAAAATAAACTATCTTGTCTAAAATAAAAGTCTAACTTGATTTGTAACTGTAAATTGTTGAATAAGAGAACAAAAATTAGTTTAGAAATGTTTAAATTACATGTTTTCAAGATTTTAATTATTTAGTCTAATGTAATGAAAAGGTGTATTTTTTTTTTTTTTTCTGAACACTATAATGAAGTATAGTGAAGTCACATTGTTTTTTTCCTGTGACCAAAATACCTTGAAAGAACAATGTTGAGGAAGAAATATTTATTTTGGTTTATGGTTTTAGAGGTCTCAGTCCATGCTTGACCAACTTCATGTCTGTGGGCCCAAAGAAGAACATCATGGTAAAAGGGCATAGAGGAACAAAGCAGCTCTGGGCATGGCAACAGGAAGGGGTGGGGGAAGGAAGGGAGAAAGAGAATGAACTCTACTCACCAGGTATAAAATATAAACTTCAACAAACAGCAAGTCTAGTCCCCAGTGGCCTACCTCCTCCAGCCATGTCCTACCTACCTATAATTACCTACCACCTGGTTAATACATTAGTAGATTAATCCAATAATTAAGTTAAAGCTCTTATAATTTAATCACTCATCTGAACCTTCCTGCATTGTCTCACACATACCTAAACCAGAACAGCAAGTAAGATATAACATTCAGTATTAGCCGTTTTGTTTTCTATTTTCTTCAATTCTCTCTAAATATCCTCCCATATTTAATTTCCAACTTATCTGCACCTACCACCAACAGAGTTGTGTTCCTTCCTAGTGATGTTTAAGCAAGTTTAAGTCCTTATAGGAAGAAATATATAGTCTGTGAAGTTGAACCTCTTCCCTGGCCAGGATACTAATGCTGTACTCATTGTTATGCCTTCTAGCTAAATCTCAGAAATTCTTGGAATGGCTGCGTCTGAACTCCACAACTGTGTTTAGACCAGGATTTTAAGCTTAAGGAATAAATTAGCACTTCAAATTTTTCTTCACTCTTTGTTATCCTCATTAACCCTCAGTTTCCTCATCTGTAATGATGATGACTTTGATACTTTCAAAGCTGTAAGCAGATGATAAGTTACATATGTGTGCAGATAAGATAGGCCTGTGACAGTAACACTAAATCCTGGAATGTCAGTATCATATAAAAAGATGTATTTCCCATTCACTCCCTATTTCTATTGTGAGTTGTCCAAGGGCTCCATTCTTACAGGGGTATAGCATGACAATACAGCATTCAACATTTCAGAGCAGCCAGAGGCTTCCTGTCCTCACTCAGAAACAAGTCTCTAGTGCCTCCATCAACTGGAATGTTGCTAGTAGCTATGAGGTGACAAATCACACATAGAGATTTTTGTTCACATAATTTTACAAGAGCAAGTCATGTAACTATGCTTAACTAAAAGAGTGTGGGAAATGGTTCCTGACATGTTAAGATGGAGATGTATAAGAATTTGGTGAAAAGTACTGATGACCATATGTAAAATAGTTTGATGAAGACCCAACACTTTCAGCTATTGCAAAAGGCTTTCCTTCATTTGTTGTCTTAATCAGTAAAAACTGCTACAACAAAATACCACAGACTGAGTAGTTTATAATCAACACAGTTTGGCAAGCTTGGTAAATTCAAATCAAAGCAGATAAGCACATTTGGTATCTTCTGAGGGCTGTTTGTGGTTCAGAGATGGTTTCTTTTCTAGTATGTCTTTATATGGTGCCTAAGACTATCAAGCTCCCTTAGGCCTCTTTACAGGAGCACTAATCCTATTCATAAGGGGTGTGCCCTCATGATCCCAAAAGGCTCCATCTTTTAATACCATCACCTTCAGGGTTAAGATTTTAATATGTGAATTTGGGGGCAGGGAGTGTGGGGTGAGCAATGACAAAAACACTCAGACCATAGCATTCATGAAAGGGTATTTCACCTATATTATACTCACTCAGAGCTAGGTATTAGGAATATCTGTATGCAAAACACAACATTTCAGAATTTGAATCCCTTGCAGTTAACCCCCTTTACAAATCATTTCTCCATAAAATTTTATTCCCCAGAATTCATTTACAACTTTTCCAGGAAAATCAGTATCTGATTTTCTTGTCTCCGCCACTTGCCCATTCTCAGAAATGTTAACATCCATATTAAAATCCCACTGGAAAGCAGGCATGGTGGCACATGCCTGTAATCTCAGTGACTCTGAAGGTTAGGCAGGAGGATCACAAGTTCAAGACCAATCTCAATGACTTAGCAAGACCCTCAGCAACTTGGGGGACCCTGTATCAAAACCAAAAATAAAAGGATTGGGGATGTAGCTCAGTGGTAAAGCATCCCTGGGTTCAATCCCCAACACACACACACACACACACACACACACACACACACACACACACACACACCAGAAAAACTCATCATTGTTACTTTCTTTATTTCACTTTTCTTTATTTCTCCTCTACATTAGCTATTTGTCCTCAAAGTCACCTCAGTCATGTATTCTCAAATGGTCTTTTATTCAATGTGATGTCAACACCATCCCCAAAGCTTCACACATTGCACTATGCATTTATATAATTATCAAAATAGTTACTCAGTAACATTTATGTTTTTCTAACTCTTCCTACTTTTTCTGTGCCCACTTAATTCTAGTTCAAGCTTCCTCTATTTCTATCATTTTAGTGTTTTTCATTTATTAAAATTCCATTGTCTCCAAAATGTTTTGCTTAACATTCCATTCAGTATTCAATTTAAAATAAAATTCATTTATCAGTTCTCCACAACAGTTCCTGAACCAAAAAGCATTGAGGGAAAATTACAAATCAAAAAAATTAATTGAATAGCTATTGTCTACTTCAAATATATGCTGACAGGTCATTCTGACTTAGACTGTAGTGAGAATACATAATTTATATTATTTGGCCAAGAAAATTAATTTATTGCCATGATTTTAGTTTTTTATGTCACAACTATCCCTTTCTTTTGGGTTGTTTTAGAACTCTTTTCCTAATGAATTAAAAACACCAAATATTCTATTGAAAATGGAACATCCTTGCCAATGCCTATTAGTTACTCTAATTTGTCTTTAAACCCATGCATTCTCAGAGTCATAGAATTTTAAAACTTAAATGTAACTTATAGATTACATTTGAAATCTGGTTCAAATTTGCATTTTGCATATATCTGTCAATACAACCTCCCCCAACTTCTCACTAAAATACTCATGACGACTCAGAAGGAAATGGAAATTTATATCATCGACAAACACTACGTCTGGCACATAATCTAGACCCAAAACCTGAAAGACAGATGGATGGGAAATGGGAAAAAAATTGGCAATGGAAAAAACAATAACAAGCCACTATCACCAAAATTTTAAAATCCTACCAGATTTGAGTTTATCATACATCTTGACCTCTATTCATTCAAAAGAAATCATCTAAACAAAATTGTAAATTTCCACAAAGGTTTTAATTTATATCAGTCCTAGTGTTGTTATTTTTTGTAAGTATTAAATAAAAAAAATATTTATCTTAGATTAGGCAAATTCTTTATTAATGCCCCAAGGTATAATACTAACATACACAATAACTTTAACAATATTATGGAATGAATATAAAGTGTAACTACGTACTCCAAGTCCGTATTTTAAGCAACCATAGAACTGAAGGTGATATAAATTTAACTTGTCTTTCCTAGGTCCACAACTTAGTTGATGTGTGTATTCCTTGGTGACTAATAATAGATCTTTGGAAGTAATTTCTGCTTGTTGTATTATTATTATTTCTCTCCACTATTGTATGTGCAAAGTCATCCTCTTCCAAAAATATAAGGAAGTTATTTCAAAAGGAATATATTTTCAGAGGAGAGAGTTTTGTCCCACAGTGAACATTTTCCATCATTTTTTTTTTCCCAAATGGTATATTTGTTTTGGCTTTTTTTTCCCTGATATGTCACAAAAGAGATACACCAATCTTTTCTGGGGCATAAACTTTTCTTTTAAACAATAATCCTTCAATAGCTATGAAAAAATGAGACCCAGAGCACCTCTTATTGGAAGTTAGTTGGAAGAAGTTAGTGAACAAAAGTACTTCAACTTTGTTTACACAGTGGATCCTGTATGTCTTTAGAGTAATGTTAGATGATGAAGCATTTTCTTCCTTCTCATTGGTGACAGTTCTATGTCTTCCCCAAGTACTGCCAACAAGCCAATGTGACATATTTTCATCTTCAAGTCACAACACTTACCAGAAATAAGAAACATGCCTCTCAAATTACATTTACACTGAAGTTGCAAGACAAGTGTAATCTAACCATCAAAGGAAGGTTCACTAAAGTGCTTCAACTATTGCCAACATAGTACAGGTATAATTTGTCTTGACTAGACTTAGACAGCCAAAGCAGTGCTAAAAGCAGCAATAGTCAGTTACCCACAGCTTTAAATGCAGACATCATCAAATAGGGGACTCTGAGGGGCAAGGGTCTGCTTTGCAATGATAATAAAGCTAGGCTCTGCCAGAGTTTAAAAGTGTGATTTTAAAAACAGTTCAAAGAGAAGACATGTTTTAAATTCTTTGTGAACTACTGTTGATATGGTTTAATTAAAGAAATCTAGTACCTTTACATGAATATAAAAGTAGTAGCACTACTTTCTAAATTACATTATGATAAACCATATAAATTTTTGACATTTGACCATCTATTTAGCCTTAATAAACGGTGATTTGTGTGCTTCAACCTAAAAATCCATAGAATAATGAATTCTAGGGCAATTCCCACATTTTTCAAAAGGGAGAATTCATTCAGACAGCGTTAGTTACTAGTTCAAAGTCACATGTTATTAAGGGAGTGGAATGACAACTTACCCTCTTCTTTCCAGTCATACTAGAACTTTACATTTTTTTTTTTTTAACATGCTCTCCTTCATGCAAACCTCAGCAGTTGTGTTTATTCTGCTTGGAAGGCTCCCATCATCTCATTTACTGACTCATATTTATTCTTCATTTCTAGATTAGAAGGCCCTGCAAGAGGGAAGGCCTTCCTGATAGCCCCAAGACTGCTTCAGATGCCCAGTGTTATCCCCCAATGACCACTTCCCTCACTTCACTTTTGCACTTCTTGTTATGTAATGAATTTTCACAATTGGTTTGTTCTGTCTGAACAGTTAGATGACAGTAGAGCTCCAAACCCAGAATCATGAACACTGGGTTCCATGGTTCATGATGCAATAAATTACAAATAACGCTTCCAGATATCTTGTATTTTTTAACACAAAAACCATTCTTGACAACTAGAAGGATTAGAAATCAGTAAACTAGAATACTACTAAATCATTTGCATTAGCATTATGTTAATATATTAAAGTAGTAATTGAATTTTAGTAGATAAAACATGTGAGAGACGGGGGAGTAATGGCACACACCTGTAATCCCAGTGTCTCTGGAGACAAGGCAGGAGGATTGCACATTCAAAGCTCACCTCAGCAATTTATTGAGGCCCTAAGCAAATTAATGAGACCCTGTCTCCAAATAAAACTATTTTTAAAAAGGCTGGGTTTGTGGCTCAGTGGTTAAGCACCTCTGGGTTTAATATCTGGCACAAAAAATATATATACATGTATATAGAATATGGGAGTTGGTCATTCACCATCAATAAGACACTTTATCATGTAAATACATGCACTGATTAAGAAAGTATTATAGCAATTTTCATTTTTTAAATGCTGAAGATTAAAATTTTATTTTTCCTCACTTATTTACTGCTATTTAATTTTTTTCTTTATAATTTTAAATACTCAACAAACTACACCGTATAAGTCTTGGAATGATTTAAGCCCCACCCTGCTGTTTTATGTGACTGTGTAGTAACTTTTTGTAGAAAGAGAGATATAAACATGTTTAATTGACAAAATCACATAATAGAATTTGTGTCATATTGTGCTGCCTTCATTAATGTTATAGCAACAGTATCTTCACTAACTTTTAAATAATTTCCAGTGGATAGCTTAATTAGTAATATACAGTTAGCCATCCAGTAGAGAAAGCTAATTACTTGTTTGTCAAATGAAATAACAATAATTTCTCCCACCGTAGAAGCTCCACCATGTAATTAGGTTATTTTATCCTCCAGCCTGAGGAAGAATGAAGCAAAAGCCCACTAATGCTAATGCCATCCACGTTGTTTCATCTATTTATAGTACAATGCTAAATTACTACCTTCATGTTAGACCTAAGACATCAATAACAACACCCATGGCCTTTCTGATGTTCAATTACATTGCTTCATGGATATTAATGCACAATATGGATCACAAGAAAAAGTAGTTTGCTGACTAATCATTTATAGTAAACAGATTGATTTAAAAATTTTTAAATACTCTGAGTGAGAAAATTTAGTGAATAAAGTAATATTTTAACAATTGATTATGCATTTTTATTTACACATTGTCCTCTCTAGAGTTGTACATATGTGAACTTCAAATAAAACCCACAGAATACTGACTGATACACTCTAAATAATACTTGAATGACAGAAAAAAAATCATACGTACTGATACAGTCAATAAATTTATCATTTCTGTTTCCCTCCCAAAATTATTTATCACTAAAAACTGATCCTGTCAAAAATAATAATATACAATATCCTCAAATGTGTGAATATAATTAAATAGGAAAAAATAAAGAGCCCTTATCCAACAAATCAGCCAGGTAAAATGCAAGTGAGAATTAAAGAAACAAACATGGGTAAAGTAATTACTTGGATGATGGGCTTCCTGATTCTAAAATATGTCACCTGTTAAGAAGAAGGTGGATGGTTTTCTAGTCATCATTACGCCATGTTTACCATGAGACTCAGGAGTTTGATGCAATGAATCTGTTATTCTAATGGTATTTTAGATCATAATTGATTTTTTATTCTTAGTTATACAGGACAGTAGAATGTATTTTGGCAGATTGTACATACATAAAGCATAACTTATTCTATTAGGTTTCCACTCTTGTGGTCGTACATGATGTGGAGTTACCCTGGTTATGTATACAAATACAAGGCTAGGAAAGCTATGACCAACTAATTCTACTGTCTTTCCTATTCCCCTTCCCCCTCACTTCCCTTCTTTTCCCTTTGTCTAGTCCAGTCTATTTCTATTATTGTCCTATCCAACCTCCCCTGGTTTTGGGTTAGCCTCATTTACTGGTAAATGGATGGAACTGGAGAATATCATGCTAAGTGAAATAAGCCAATCTTCCAAAACTGAATGTTCTCACTGATTTGTGGATGTTAATTGTAATCAATTTTTTAAAGATTTAAACACATTGACCTTGTTAGGGAAAAAATATGCTTCATTTTTCATGACATTTGGTTTGATAATTATGAAGAAACAAGTCAACAAAATTCTAACCACTTTCTTACTAATCTATAGAACTATTACTACCCACAAACTCATTGTAAACACTGTCTCAGGCAAAGTACACAAACATGCACACACCTGCAAATATAAGTAGACACTGTGGTAATAAACTATATGGCCCAGTTTTTTTTTTTTTTTTTTCACAGATTTCTACTATGCTGTTGAAAAGTGAAAATTTCTAAGATTTTAAAAATCTATACATAGGCTGGAGATGGAGAAGAAGAAAGATAAATTAATCAACTAACAGCTACAGATCAAACTAAGAACTTATCTATTCTACATCCATGAATATATGTTAAAAATGACTCAAACCCTAGGAAGCTGATCCACAAGTAGCTGTCACATCCTGCTTCCAAACCCAACCAATCCCAAAACAAGAAACTTCTTATGGACTCTTCTCCAATCCCAAAGCATTGCCTGCTTTTTGTTATCCAGCCTTTGTTATCTAGAACCAATGTAGGCTCAGTGTAAATAAAATATGCTTGCCTTTTCCAAATTTTTGCTATACAATGTTATTGGTTTATGGGCCTGGTATATATTTCCAATTGCTATCCATCCTTGCTGCTGGTAGCTATAGTAAATTTTCTCATGTCTTGTCCTGTTTTGATTAGCATTAACTCTATGAATCCCTACCTCAGTAATCCCTCAGTTTAACACTATATAACTCTCATATAAACACAGATATATATGTGTGTGCACATATATACATGTAAAAAGAGAGAAATCAAGAAAGAGGGAGACTATGGGTATACATTCCAAAAGCTGTTAATCTAGATTTCTTCTAGGTAGTTTTTTACTGAACACAGTTTACAGATCTTATTTAATCACTTTATTTATATAATTCTTTTTGTTTCGTGTGTGTGTGTGTGTGTGTGTGTGCGCGCACGCGTGTGTGTGTGTGTGTGTGTGTGTGTGTGTGTGTATTGAACCTTGGGCCTTGCACATGTTGGGAAAGTAAATAACCACTCAACCACTGAACTACATGTTCAGTCCTTTTTATTTTATTTTGAGACAGAGCTTTACTAAATTGTCCCTGCTGGCCTCAAAATTGCTATCCTCTGTTTCATCCTCCAAAGTAGCTGGGATTACAGATATGTGCCATCACACCCATTTTATCTATATAATTCTGAAATGACTCTGATCATTGTAGGACATCAGGAAATTTCAGATCTTATAAGACAGATAATAACAATCATCAATAATTCCAGTGTTTTAGTCATCGTCACTATTATGACAAAATACCTTAGATGGTGTACTTTACAAAAAACCAGAAATTTATTTCTCACAATACGGAAGCTAAAATATTCAATATCAAGAAATTGGCAGAGTTAGTTTCTAGTAAGGGCTGTTCTCTGCTTCCCAGGTAGTTGTTTTGTGAAGTGTCCTCACATGCAGTAGGAGAAAAAAATGGACAAATGCTATGTCCTCATACAGCAGAAGAAATGGAATTGTCGGGTAGCCTTCAGATGCCTCTTTTATAATGTCATTAATCCATTTATGAGGGCAGAGTTCCCATGACTTACTTCCCAAAAGGACCCACTTCTAAATACCATCATGTTGAGATTTAAATTCCAACATAAAAGTTTTGGAGGGATATTTACATTCAAACAATAGCATCCTCTATATTAAAATTACCTTTGGGATACTTCCTTTATTCTCCAAATATGGTTGCTCATTAATTTTTCTTCTTACACTTAATATAAAATATAAGGACTTTCACATTTCATTTAAGAACTTTGAAAAAAAAATTTACATTACTTCAAATGAAAGGATCTGTTAATCAGCTTTTCATTGCTGTGTCCAAAATACAGAATAACAATACAGAGGAGGAAAGGTTTATTTGGCTCTCAGATTCAGAAATTTCATTCCACAGACAGCTGACTCTTGCTTTGGGCCTGAGGTGAGGCAAAACATTGTGGTGGAAGGGTGTAGTAGAGGGAGGGTGTGGCAGAGGAAAGCTGCTCCTTCACAGCAGTCAGAAAACAGAGACAGAGAGGAAAGGACCAGGGACAAGATATTAAGCACCAAGCATATATAACCAGTGACCTGCTTCCTCCAACCATGCCCCACCACCTACAGTTTCTACCACTTGCCAATAGTTAATTCAGCAATCAATTGATTAATCCACTGCTAAGGTCCTAGCCCTCTTGATTGAATCATCCCACCGAGGTCTATCTTGTACATTGTTGCATTGACTCATTCTCATGAACTTTTAGGGGACAATTCAGATTTAAACAATAAAAGTATCATAGTTTACTTAGTATTGTTCAATTTAGTGTCAGTATAATGAAGAGTGGATATGTTTGTACATAAGCAGGGTTCGTTTAGATTGCTTTAAATAAATTCCTTGAAGAGAAAAGAGTAAGAGACAACATACTAAATTATTTGCCTGTGTATATACATTTCTGTATTATTTCTTCCATACATACATTAAAGAAAAGTATGTAAGTCTTATGTATATCTCACTAGTGGAGAACTTGCCTAGCATGTGCAGGCCCTGCAACCCCAGAATGGTAAGAGAGAAAAGGAAGAAAGGAATGGAAAAGTGGGTAATATTGCTATTACCATTGCTAACTGAACTCTGTAATAGTAGCACTTAAGAATCTGACAATTTCAAATGGGAAAATTAGAATCCATCATTAACTATAATTTGATAATGATGAATTTGACAATTGTTTCACATGTATTTGAATTTTCAGTCTTCCAAGTTATGGGTGTATTTGATTTTTTTAAAAAATTTCAGCAGCTGGGCACGGTG
Source organism: Tamias sibiricus (assembly GCA_025594165.1). NCBI lineage: Eukaryota > Metazoa > Chordata > Mammalia > Rodentia > Sciuridae > Tamias > Tamias sibiricus. The sequence continues at coordinate 159,603,561 of CM046657.1, read as the reverse complement.
GTGCATGCCTGTAATCCCAGCACTTGGGAGGCTGAGGCAGGGGGATCTTGAGTTCAAAGCCAGCCTCAGCAATGTTGAGGCACTTAGCAACTCATTGAGACCCTATCTCTAACAAAAAAATACAAAAAAAGGGCTGGGGATGTGGCCCAATGGTCGAGTGCCCCTGAGTTCAATCCCTGGTACAAAAAAAAAAAAAAAAAAAAAAAAAAAAAAAAAAAAAAAAAAAATTTCAGTTACCAGTATAAGTTTAAGAGGATGAAGTTGAAAACTATGCATTTGGATTTTCTGTCTTTTTCCATTTTCTTGTTGGATTCTCCAAATGTTTAGATTTTTTTCCCCTTTTTTAACCTTTTTATTACCTGAAACATTGTGAACACATGCTCACAATGAACTTAAGTAATGGATGTATTAGATATAAATATTAGACCTAGAGATCGAAAACAAGGCTCTGGTTTTAGGAGATGTGTTCTCTTTTGTTTGCCAGCATTTTCACCCATCTTTCCCCTATAAGTTCAAATATGTGGACTCCATAATGGATTCCTATGCCCTCCAGGTTGGAGTGCGGAAACATATGTCAGGAAATTTATTTGCAAGTTTTCTCCCGCAGAGATTAGTTAGGCCCTCCATCAAAAGTAACAGCTCTGCTAAGGGGACTTTCCCCACAGAATTACTGTGTCTCCAGCTTCATATAGTTATACTTTCCTTTGAACTTGGGCTAAAAGAGGGCTCCCTCTCATTTTCAAAATATTTGGAAGTGGAATTCAATTTGTTGTTATCTGGATTCATGTATTTTCTATTGTGGTTTCAGTAACATTTCTAATGAGCTGAATACATAAGTTTTGTCATTTTTTTAATCCATGAAATATATGCATGATATATTTTATTTTGCACTGAATTTTAAGTGATCTCTTAGTTATTACAAAACTTTATATTAATAATTATTTTTCATCAAATTTTATAAGATATTACTTTTTTTCTGGTTTCTATTGATTCTGATGAGAATTATGCTGATAAAGATACTGCTGTTCAACTCTGTTCACCAACTTTTGTCACTGTGGCCAAAATACCTGACAAGAAAATCTTACAGGAGAAAAAGTATGTTTTGGACTCCTGGTTTCAGATATTCAATTCATAGTGATCCAACTTTACTTGTAAGAGCCCTAATAGAGGAGATAGCTAAGATGGCGGCTAGCTGAGAGCCATAAAGGTGTTCAAGTATTTTCACCTGAATCTTTTTATGCCCGTGAACACTGTGTGACGCGCCTGTAAGCTCGAGCTGTTAGCACGTGTCCTTGTTAAGGCAAAAAGTATTTAACCAGGTGAGGGTGAGTTAGTTGGTGGTTGGAGTTGGAGTTGGAGAGGTTGTTGGAGCTGGAGAGAGAAGAATAAATGAACTTTTTCATTTCCATCCTGCCTCCAAATTTTCTCCCGTGGCGTCATTGCTGCAAGCGGCAGCCGCAGGTGGCAACAAGTGGTGGCCCATACGGGGAATTCAAAATCGGCAGGTAAGAACTGAGAAATCTTTAAAGATGGGTGCGAAAATAACAAAAAGCCAAGTAATAAAAGCCTTTTTTGACATCGCTGACTCAGTTTATAGTGAGGAGGAAAATGATCAAGAAAGCATAGCCTCCGCTGAGTCAGATAAGACCAGTAAGGATAATATTGGTGTGAACTAAAAAATAATGAAAATAAGAGCTGCTAAAGCTATCAGAGATTTATTAAAATAGCCAAGGAATACGTGCTCTTAATAGAATCTGAAACTCAGGATGTTACTACCAGTGAAAGTGATAGTAATGAGGAGGAGCCAAATAACCATGAAAGCACAGCCTCCTCCGCTAAGTCAGTTAAGACCAGAAAGGACCATCAAGTGGAGGAATATTTTGTGCCCTCATGGGTGGAATCCATTACAGAAACCATGAGGGGTACTTCTGAGCATATGCGTGCCCTTGAGGCAGAGATTAATGGCCTTTCTGAGCGCTTATGCGCCCTCAAACGCCAAAAACCGCAGGAACATTGGGACCTGCCAATATTTGAAAATGAAACGGGAAGAGATACCACCAATCCCTAGATTTTAAAACAATAAAAAATTTCAAAGAGGCAATAATGACCTATGGGCCTCAAGCTCCGTTCACACTGAGCATGCTGGAGTTCCTTAACACTTTCACTTTAACCCCCTCAGACTGGAAGGGGTTATGCAAGGCAGTATTGAGTGGGGGATAATACTTGATCTGGAGGTCATAATTCCAGGAACTTTGTGTAGAAACAGCTAAAAGAAATGTGACTGCAGGCTTCACAGACCGTAATGTAGATATGCTAACACGTGAAGGACAGTTTGCTGAACTACAAACCCAAATGCAATATGATCCTGGTGTATACGCACAAATAAACAATGCCACTGTTAAAGCCTGGAAGACCTTACCAGGAACAGGAGATTTGCAAGGTAGCTTATCAAAAGTAATGCAGGGGCCTAACGAGCCATATGCTGATTTTGCTGACAGACTTTTAAGAACTGCAGGCAGAATATTCAGGGATGTAGATCAAGCAATGCCCTTAGTCGTCCAGTTGGCATATGAAAATGCCAATAAATATTGCCAAGATGCTATAAGACCTTGGAAAAATAAAAAGGACCTTTCCATATACATTAGATTATGTAAAGATATTAATGATGCCTTTGTCACAGGCAATGTGATTGCAGCAGCAATGAGAGTTGCTTCCCCTCAAAATTTCACAAACAGGGCTCAACAAAAAAATTATAATCAATCAGGATATTCCAGGCAAAATTATTACAATCAACCAGGATAGTCTAGGCAATATCCCCAAAGAGAAATAAGACCAAGCTCATACCATGCCCCAGGCCGCTGCCCCAGATGTAAAAAGGGAAATCATTGGGCCAATAAATGCCGTTCTAAATTTGACATCTATGGAAATGTTTTGTCCAGGAATTCAAAAAACAGGGCACGGGGCCCAATGCCTCGGGGCCCACAAATGTAGGAGGCATTAGACAGAGAATATCCTCAAACATCTATAAAGATAATTCCTCGTCACAATCCCTCCTACCCATTGACTCCCTTGTCAGAGGGACAAGAGGAAGTGCAGGACTAGACCTCTGTTCCACCGCCTGAATAGTGCTAACACCTGAAATGGGGGTTCAACTGATTCCTACAGGAGTCAGGGGACCTCTTCCCTCAGGGACTGTAGGAATTATCCTCGGGTGAAGTTCTAAAAGCATATTAGGTTTTCAAGTAACACCAGGTATTATTGACTCCGATTACCAAGGAGAAATAAAAATAATGCTTAGTTCACCTAGAGGCATTATTTCTGTTAACCAAGGAGATAGAATTGCTCAGCTGCTTCTCCTTCCCAGTTTCCATAATTCATTTAAGAGTATGCCGCAGAATAGGAACAATAGAGGATTTGGTTCCACTGGCTTGGGACCTATGGCTTGCTGGGTTCAGGATTGTTCACAGAGGCATATGTGCAAAATAAAAATTCAAGGTATAGAGATGGAGAGGCTGATTGATACTGGGGCTGACTCTTCTATCATTAATCTACAACAATGGCCCAAGCACTGGCCTCTGCAGAAGGCCTCAACTAGTTTAAGAGGCTTGGGATATATTAACATCCCAGCACAAAGTGCTGTTTAAATTGGGAAAATAATGAAGGGCATAAAGGAAAATTCCAACCTTATGTTTTGACCAGCTTGCCAGTTACCCTATGGGGAAGAGATATTCTGCAGCAAATGGGGGTACACCTCGCAACCAAGCCCACAGGTGTTAAAAATAAAAATCTAAATCATCATCAAAAGAGTAAAAAATATTTTTTCTAGGGGCCACTGAGAAAACAATTTTGAAAATACCATGGCTTTCTGATAAGCCAGTTTGGGTCCCTCAGTGGCCCCTATCTAGACAAAAATTACAAGCGGCCCACATAGAAGCAGGACACATAGAGCCTTCCACCTCTCCCTGGAATTCCCCCATATTCGTAATAAAGAAAAAAATCAGGAAAATGGAGATTGTTACATGACCTGAGGGAAATCAATAAAACCATGCAAATTATGGGCCCTACCCAACCTGGACTTCCTAATCCTGTAGCTATTCCTAAAAATTTCCATCTTATACCTCTTGTTATAAAGGATTGTTTCTTTTCCATTCCCCTACATCCTCTGGATGCCCCCAGGTTTGCTTTTTCTGTTCCTTCTATCAATAATAATGGCCCTGATAAAAGATATCAATGGAAAGTGCTACCGCAGGGAATGGCTAATAGCCCCACTGTATGTCAAATCTATGTAGACAAAGCTATCCAGCCCATTAAGAACAAATACCCAAACTTTATGTGCCTCCATTATATGGATGATGTTTTGCTTGCTCACCCTAATCAAGAAATCTTATTACCATATTCAGTGATATGACAGAAAATTTAAAACGATATGATTAAAAATTGCTGAAGAAAAAGTTCAAACTAGATCTCCCATATTATATTTAGGATTTAAAATCATGGATCCCCTTATTAAGCCTCAACAATTTTTAATAAATAAAGAACATTTGACCACCCTCAATGATTTCCAAAAACTGCTGGGAGACATTAATTGGCTTTGCCCTACACTAAGCCTCACTACTAGACAATTAAAACCCTTATTTGATATCCTTTGTAGGAAACCTGATCCATCTTCACCACGAACATTGACTCCTGACGCTAGGGAAGCTTTAAAGTTAGTAGAAAAGGCCATTGAAAAATCCCATTGTGATAGAATTGATTTTGCTTGACCACTAATATTGATTATTATTTCTTCACAATATACACCCACAGGAGTATTTTGGCAAAAGGGACCTTTATTATGGATACATTTACCCGTCTCTCCTAAAATTACAATTGACTCTTATACCTTTATGGTGGCTAAACTTATTCTTCAAGGACTTAAGACTTCTACTAAAATATTTGGCATTCACCCGCTACTATTATTACTCCCTATTCATCGTCACAGGTTGAATGTTTGTGCTTCAATGATAATGATTGGGCTATAGCTAGATGCTCGACTTCTGCAAATTTTGATAACCATCTTCCTAAATCTCCTATACTATCTTTTTGTGTCAATCATCCCATTATATTTCCACAGATAATAAAAAATCAACCTATTCCTAAGGCATTAAATGTATTTACAGATGGGTCTTCTAATGGTACTGCTGCAGTATTCACTCAAAAAGAAAATATGACTCATATTACTGGTCAAAAATCAGCCCAATTAGTTGAACTTGAAGCTATTATAATAGCTCTAGAAAATTTTAAAGAACAGCCTATAAATATTTTTTCAGACAGCCACTATATTGTACATGCTGCCCCTTAATTGGAGCTAGCAGGTCCAATAGCACCACATACTCCAGGCTTTAAATTGTTTTTTTCAAATTCAAAATCACCTATGGGAACGTAAAGAACCTTTATTTATTGGACATATCAGAGCTCATACTAATTTGCCTGGTCCTCTCCATGAAGGTAATCAAAAGGCTGATGCCCTCACTAAAACAATCTTTATATTTTCAGCAGTCCAACAAGCTACCTTGTTCCATTCTCAATTTCATGTCAATAGTACTACGTTATAGCAAAGGTTCAAAATCACAAAGGGGCAAGCTCGAACAATTGTGAAGGATTGTCAATCTTGTTTGACACATTTGCCCAATCCACATTATGGGGTTAACCCAAGAGGATTAATGCCCAATCATTTGTGGCACATGGATGTCACCCATGAGCCAAGTTTTGGAAAATTGTGATTTATTCATGTGATCATAGATACATGCTCATGCATGATTTTTGCTTCCTTACATTCTGGAGAAAAAGTTAAAGATGTTACATCTCATTGTCTGCAAGCTTTTGCTGCATTGGGCATCCCCAAAATGCTTAAAACGGATAATGGCCCTGCATATACGTCCTCATCTTTCAAACAGTTTTGTGCAAAATTCAATATATCCCATAAAACAGGTATCCCATACAATCCTTGAGGTCAAGGTATAATTGAAGGAGCTAATCACACACTCAAAATTATGCTATTAAAGCAAAAGGAAGGAAATTGGAAAAATCCTAGGGACAGATTGGTAGTTGCCCTGTTTACCTTAAATTTTTTAACTTTAGATTCTAATGGATATTCTGCTGGAGACAGACACTGGAATCCACACCAACAACATAAACCTTTGGTTTACTGGAAGGATGTTTTTTCAGGTGCATGGAAGGGTCCAGATCCAGTATTAATTTGGGGGAGAGGATCTGTTTGTGTTTTTTCCACAGCATGAATCCTCCCCAATATGAATACCATCTAGATTAATAAAACACATACCAAATCAAAAGGACCAAGATGAAGTTATTGAGGAATCAAGATTAATAAAACAAGTACAAAATCACGAGGACCAAGATGAAGGTATGGAATGATTCCCTTAAAAGAGTCCTCCAATAAATTCACAATTTAAGTCTCATTCCTCCCGTCCAGGACGGGAAGATCTTTCTTTAGTGTGCACACAATTGTATTTTTTTCTTTTTATATATGTCTTTATGTCTGTGTATTTGTCTAAATTTCATGTTAATGTGACCTCACAAATATATGTTTGTATGTGCGTCTGTCCAGTTTGACGTCACAAATAACAAAGCGCTTATGAAAATTAATATTATTAAAAAACTTTAATATATATATATATATATGTATCCAAATAACTTTAATTCATTTAAGTTTAGAGTATTCAATTTGGATAAACAATTTAAAAAGTGAAGATACCTTCAATTTTGATTTATAGGTGTCCCTGGGACTTCTCTTCAGCAAAGAATATGACTAATACTATATAACCTAATATTTTGGTATTTGACATGGGATTGTTTATTTGTAATTAACTTTATCTGTTTAATAGCTGATTAATTTGAATTATTTCAACAGGTAATTTCATAGAAGGTTGCTGTGTATGCAGAGACTCGGGGGTTCCAGCTAACAAATTATTTTCCCAAGTGCTTTTAGCTTTTCTTTAATCTATCTTTAATGCAGTAAATACCCTCAGTCTTTCTTTGATTTGTTCTGAATGTGATATTTTGCCAGCTTATGTTTGTGGGAGCTCAAGCAGCAATGTGTGTGAGCAGAGATCAACTTTAATTTTCTAATCTAATAATTCTATTTTATTAGTTTGACAACTCGCCTCTTGACTCAGTGATGGAATAGCACTGCCTTTCCTTTAATAATTGATGCTTGAGTTTCTAGGTAGCGGGCCCTGAAGATTTGCTGGTGGCATTGTCTAGACATAAAAAAGACGGCTGCTATTGTCTAGACATAAAAAAGACGGCTGCTGCTACACCTGCAGGGATAGCAGTTGCTACAATCATCCTTGCTGCTCAAGCATCAAACAACCTCATCAGCAGTGTGGCCTCTGCTCTGCATGCATGGGGACTCCTAGACCAACATGTTATAACAAGTGGACATTTTGATCTTTCATTATTTGGGACATTACGGGACAATGCCTTGCGGATATTTGTCTAGAGAATTCAGTGCGTTACTTGATAGAACTTAGGGCATCTGATTTGTTTAAAGAACTTGATACGCTATGGAACTTGGCTCCTCAGCAGAAGGCTTGCCGCCTTAAAGCCGCAGCATCTCCTCACGATTAGATGGCTGTTAGTCCACACACAGTCGATCCTGAAGGGCTCAATTGGATGGCTGGTTAGCCAATGACTGGTAAGATCCCCAGAGGGGGACAACCTAAGACAGGCATAGTCGATCAGGATGAGGTCGTCACCCATCCACCGGACAGTCTCATGTGGCCGACATATCAACCTAAGACAGGAGTCAAGGGCACAGCCTTGATTATCCAATGACGGGTAAGAATGTTGGTTGCACATGGACATCCTAGAGCATCCCCTCTTTTAAAACAAAAGGGGGGAAATGTAAGAGGCCTAATTGAGGAGATAGCTAAGATGGCGGCTAGCTGAGAGCCATAAAGGTGTTCAAGTATTTTCATCTGAATCTTTTTATGCCCGTGAACACTGCGTGACGCACCTGTAAGCTCGAACTGTTAGCACATGTCTTTGTTAAGGCAAAAAGTATTTAACCTGGTGAGGGTGAGTTAGTTGGTGGTTGGAGTTGGAGTTGGAGAGGTTGTTGGAGCCGGAGAGAGAAGAATAAAAGAACTTTTTCATTTCCATCCTGCCTCCGAATTTTCTCCCACGGCATCATTGCTGCAAGCCGCAGCTGCAGGCGGCAACATTTGGACAGTTTGCTGAACTACAAACCCAAATGCAATATGATCCTGGTGTATACGCACAAATAAACAATGCCACTGTTAAAGCCTGGAAGACCTTACCAGGAACAGGAGATTTGCAAGGTAGCTTATCAAAAGTAATACAGGGGCCTAACGAGCCATATGCTGATTTTGCTGACAGACTTTTAAGAACTGCAGGCAGAATATTCAGGGATGTAGATCAAGCAATGCCCTTAGTCGTCCAGTTGGCATATGAAAATGCCAATAAATATTGCCAAGATGCTATAAGACCTTGGAAAAATAAAAAGGACCTTTCCATATACATTAGATTATGTAAAGATATTAATGATGCCTTTGTCACAGGCAATGTGATTGCAGCAGCAATGAGAGTTGCTTCCCCTCAAAATTTCACAAACAGGGCTCAACAAAAAAATTATAATCAATCAGGATATTCCAGGCAAAATTATTACAATCAACCAGGATAGTCTAGGCAATATCCCCAAAGAGAAATAAGACCAAGCTCATACCATGCCCCAGGCCGCTGCCCCAGATGTAAAAAGGGAAATCATTGGGCCAATAAATGCCGTTCTAAATTTGACATCTATGGAAATGTTTTGTCCAGGAATTCAAAAAACAGGGCACGGGGCCCAATGCCTCGGGGCCCACAAATGTAGGAGGCATTAGACAGAGAATATCCTCAAACATCTATAAAGATAATTCCTCGTCACAATCCCTCCTACCCATTGACTCCCTTGTCAGAGGGACAAGAGGAAGTGCAGGACTAGACCTCTGTTCCACCGCCTGAATAGTGCTAACACCTGAAATGGGGGTTCAACTGATTCCTACAGGAGTCAGGGGACCTCTTCCCTCAGGGACTGTAGGAATTATCCTCGGGTGAAGTTCTAAAAGCATATTAGGTTTTCAAGTAACACCAGGTATTATTGACTCCGATTACCAAGGAGAAATAAAAATAATGCTTAGTTCACCTAGAGGCATTATTTCTGTTAACCAAGGAGATAGAATTGCTCAGCTGCTTCTCCTTCCCAGTTTCCATAATTCATTTAAGAGTATGCCGCAGAATAGGAACAATAGAGGATTTGGTTCCACTGGCTTGGGACCTATGGCTTGCTGGGTTCAGGATTGTTCACAGAGGCATATGTGCAAAATAAAAATTCAAGGTATAGAGATGGAGAGGCTGATTGATACTGGGGCTGACTCTTCTATCATTAATCTACAACAATGGCCCAAGCACTGGCCTCTGCAGAAGGCCTCAACTAGTTTAAGAGGCTTGGGATATATTAACATCCCAGCACAAAGTGCTGTTTAAATTGGGAAAATAATGAAGGGCATAAAGGAAAATTCCAACCTTATGTTTTGACCAGCTTGCCAGTTACCCTATGGGGAAGAGATATTCTGCAGCAAATGGGGGTACACCTCGCAACCAAGCCCACAGGTGTTAAAAATAAAAATCTAAATCATCATCAAAAGAGTAAAAAATATTTTTTCTAGGGGCCACTGAGAAAACAATTTTGAAAATACCATGGCTTTCTGATAAGCCAGTTTGGGTCCCTCAGTGGCCCCTATCTAGACAAAAATTACAAGCGGCCCACATAGAAGCAGGACACATAGAGCCTTCCACCTCTCCCTGGAATTCCCCCATATTCGTAATAAAGAAAAAAATCAGGAAAATGGAGATTGTTACATGACCTGAGGGAAATCAATAAAACCATGCAAATTATGGGCCCTACCCAACCTGGACTTCCTAATCCTGTAGCTATTCCTAAAAATTTCCATCTTATACCTCTTGTTATAAAGGATTGTTTCTTTTCCATTCCCCTACATCCTCTGGATGCCCCCAGGTTTGCTTTTTCTGTTCCTTCTATCAATAATAATGGCCCTGATAAAAGATATCAATGAAAGTGCTACCGCAGGGAATGGCTAATAGCCCCACTGTATGTCAAATCTATGTAGACAAAGCTATCCAGCCCATTAAGAACAAATACCCAAACTTTATGTGCCTCCATTATATGGATGATGTTTTGCTTGCTCACCCTAATCAAGAAATCTTATTACCATATTCAGTGATATGACAGAAAATTTAAAACGATATGATTAAAAATTGCTGAAGAAAAAGTTCAAACTAGATCTCCCATATTATATTTAGGATTTAAAATCATGGATCCCCTTATTAAGCCTCAACAATTTTTAATAAATAAAGAACATTTGACCACCCTCAATGATTTCCAAAAACTGCTGGGAGACATTAATTGGCTTCGCCCTACACTAAGCCTCACTACTAGACAATTAAAACCCTTATTTGATATCCTTTGTAGGAAACCTGATCCATCTTCACCACGAACATTGACTCCTGATGCTAGGGAAGCTTTAAAGTTAGTAGAAAAGGCCATTGAAAAATCCCATTGTGATAGAATTGATTTTGCTTGACCACTAATATTGATTATTATTTCTTCACAATATACACCCACAGGAGTATTTTGGCAAAAGGGACCTTTATTATGGATACATTTACCCGTCTCTCCTAAAATTACAATTGACTCTTATACCTCCATGGTGGCTAAACTTATTCTTCAAGGACTTAAGACTTCTACTAAAATATTTGGCACTCACCCCGCTACTATTATTACTCCCTATTCATCGTCACAGGTTGAATGTTTGTGCTTCAATGATAATGATTGGGCTATAGCTAGATGCTCGACTTCTGCAAATTTTGATAACCATCTTCCTAAATCTCCTATACTATCTTTTTGTGTCAATCATCCCATTATATTTCCACAGATAATAAAAAATCAACCTATTCCTAAGGCATTAAATGTATTTACAGATGGGTCTTCTAATGGTACTGCTGCAGTATTCACTCAAAAAGAAAATATGACTCATATTACTGGTCAAAAATCAGCCCAATTAGTTGAACTTGAAGCTATTATAATAGCTCTAGAAAATTTTAAAGAACAGCCTATAAATATTTTTTCAGACAGCCACTATATTGTACATGCTGCCCCTTAATTGGAGCTAGCAGGTCCAATAGCACCACATACTCCAGGCTTTAAATTGTTTTTTTCAAATTCAAAATCACCTATGGGAACGTAAAGAACCTTTATTTATTGGACATATCAGAGCTCATACTAATTTGCCTGGTCCTCTCCATGAAGGTAATCAAAAGGCTGATGCCCTCACTAAAACAATCTTTATATTTTCAGCAGTCCAACAAGCTACCTTGTTCCATTCTCAATTTCATGTCAATAGTACTACGTTATAGCAAAGGTTCAAAATCACAAAGGGGCAAGCTCGAACAATTGTGAAGGATTGTCAATCTTGTTTGACACATTTGCCCAATCCACATTATGGGGTTAACCCAAGAGGATTAATGCCCAATCATTTGTGGCACATGGATGTCACCCATGAGCCAAGTTTTGGAAAATTGTGATTTATTCATGTGATCATAGATACATGATCATGCATGATTTTTGCTTCCTTACATTCTGGAGAAAAAGTTAAAGATGTTACATCTCATTGTCTGCAAGCTTTTGCTGCATTGGGCATCCCCAAAATGCTTAAAACGGATAATGGCCCTGCATATACGTCCTCATCTTTCAAACAGTTTTGTGCAAAATTCAATATATCCCATAAAACAGGTATCCCATACAATCCTTGAGGTCAAGGTATAATTGAAGGAGCTAATCACACACTCAAAATTATGCTATTAAAGCAAAAGGAAGGAAATTGGAAAAATCCTAGGGACAGATTGGTAGTTGCCCTGTTTACCTTAAATTTTTTAACTTTAGATTCTAATGGATATTCTGCTGGAGACAGACACTGGAATCCACACCAACAACATAAACCTTTGGTTTACTGGAAGGATGTTTTTTCAGGTGCATGGAAGGGTCCAGATCCAGTATTAATTTGGGGGAGAGGATCTGTTTGTGTTTTTCCACAGCATGAATCCTCCCCAATATGAATACCATCTAGATTAATAAAACACATACCAAATCAAAAGGACCAAGATGAAGTTATTGAGGAATCAAGATTAATAAAACAAGTACAAAATCACGAGGACCAAGATGAAGGTATGGAATGATTCCCTTAAAAGAGTCCTCCAATAAATTCACAATTTAAGTCTCATTCCTCCCGTCCAGGACGGGAAGATCTCTCTTTAGTGTGCACACAATTGTATTTTTTTCTTTTTATATATGTCTTTATGTCTGTGTATTTGTCTAAATTTCATGTTAATGTGACCTCACAAATATATGTTTGTATGTGCGTCTGTCCAGTTTGACGTCACAAATAACAAAGCGCTTATGAAAATTAATATTATTAAAAAACTTTAATTATATATATATATATATGTATCCAAATAACTTTAATTCATTTAAGTTTAGAGTATTCAATTTGGATAAACAATTTAAAAAGTGAAGGTACCTTCAATTTTGATTTATAGGTGTCCCTGGGACTTCTCTTCAGCAAAGAATATGACTAATACTATATAACCTAATAATTTTGGTATTTGACATGGGATTGTTTATTTGTAATTAACTTTATCTGTTTAATAGCTGATTAATTTGAATTATTTCAACAGGTAATTTCATAGAAGGTTGCTGTGTATGCAGAGACTCGGGGGTTCCAGCTAACAAATTATTTTCCCAAGTGCTTTTAGCTTTTCTTTAATCTATCTTTAATGCAGTAAATACCCTCAGTCTTTCTTTGATTTGTTCTGAATGTGATATTTTGCCAGCTTATGTTTGTGGGAGCTCAAGCAGCAATGTGTGTGAGCAGAGATCAACTTTAATTTTCTAATCTAATAATTCTATTTTATTAGTTTGACAACTCGCCTCTTGACTCAGTGATGGAATAGCACTGCCTTTCCTTTAATAATTGATGCTTGAGTTTCTAGGTAGCGGGCCCTGAAGATTTGCCGGTGGCATTGTCTAGACATAAAAAAGACGGCTGCTATTGTCTAGACATAAAAAAGACGGCTGCTGCTACACCTGCAGGGATAGCAGTTGCTACAATCATCCTTGCTGCTCAAGCATCAAACAACCTCATCAGCAGTGTGGCCTCTGCTCTGCATGCATGGGGACTCCTAGACCAACATGTTATAACAAGTGGACATTTTGATCTTTCATTATTTGGGACATTACGGGACAATGCCTTGCGGATATTTGTCTAGAGAATTCAGTGCGTTACTTGATAGAACTTAGGGCATCTGATTTGTTTAAAGAACTTGATACGCTATGGAACTTGGCTCCTCAGCAGAAGGCTTGCCGCCTTAAAGCCGCAGCATCTCCTCACGATTAGATGGCTGTTAGTCCACACACAGTCGATCCTGAAGGGCTCAATTGGATGGCTGGTTAGCCAATGACTGGTAAGATCCCCAGAGGGGGACAACCTAAGACAGGCATAGTCGATCAGGATGAGGTCGTCACCCATCCACCGGACAGTCTCATGTGGCCGACATATCAACCTAAGACAGGAGTCAAGGGCACAGCCTTGATTATCCAATGACGGGTAAGAATGTTGGTTGCACATGGACATCCTAGAGCATCCCCTCTTTTAAAACAAAAGGGGGGAAATGTAAGAGGCCTAATTGAGGAGATAGCTAAGATGGCGGCTAGCTGAGAGCCATAAAGGTGTTCAAGTATTTTCATCTGAATCTTTTTATGCCCGTGAACACTGCGTGACGCACCTGTAAGCTCGAACTGTTAGCACATGTCTTTGTTAAGGCAAAAAGTATTTAACCTGGTGAGGGTGAGTTAGTTGGTGGTTGGAGTTGGAGTTGGAGAGGTTGTTGGAGCCGGAGAGAGAAGAATAAAAGAACTTTTTTCATTTCCATCCTGCCTCCGAATTTTCTCCCATGGCATCATTGCTGCAAGCCGCAGCTGCAGGCGGCAACATTTACTGATCTGGGCCTGAGTTGGGACATACCATAATGGTGGAAGAGGCCATGCCCAGTGACCCAGTGACCTATTTTCTCCATCCATGGCCCACTTGCCTAGTTACCACCTCACAGACTACTAAATGGTAAAGGTACAGCTCTCATGAGTTAATCATTACAACCCTGAACATTTTTGCATTGCCTAACACAAGAGCTTATCAGGGATATTAAAGATTTAAACCATTACATCAACCATGTGGTTTCTCTTCTTCCTTTTCTCTTGTCTTTTTAAAAATATTTTTTCTTTGTATTTGATATTTTGGAATTTCATTAACATTCACAAAGGAATGCTAATTGTGAGTCCTGTTTGGCTCCTTCAACCTGAAAGTTACAAATTCTAATCTGAAGGCACATGTTTTTTCTTTAATTCTAGATTAAACATTGGATGAAATGTATATTTTCATGATTGCATGTTGCCGCCTGCAACTATCGCCACCTGCAGCAATGATACCGCGGGAAAGAATTCGGAAGCAGACTGGAAAATGAATAGGCTCTTTATTTTTGCTTCTTCCAAATTCTCTCTCCTGCTCCAACAACCTCTCCAACTCCAACCCCCCTCTAGCCAACCTCACCCAGTTAAATACTTTTTGCCTTATCAAGTATACACATGTCAACAGCTCAAACTTACAGGTGCGTCACATAGTTTTCATGGGCATAGAAAGATTCTTAGATAAATGCATGAATATCAGGTGAAAATACTGAAACACCTCTTATGGCTTTCAGCTAGCCGCCATCTTAGCTACCTCCTTGTTAGGGCTCTTACAATTGCAAGTTTCACAGAGCATATTGCTTTCTAGGTACTAGAAAAAAATGTATAATGTTGCAATGGAAAATACGAGACAATAAGCCCCTAGCCTAGCAATAAACGAATGTATTGCTAATAAGAAGATGGCCACATATTATGAACTTTTCTGTTCTCAATGCTATTTGTCCTATTTATAGAATTCTAATTTCATAATCATACTCTTAATAAGAACTTTATTAAAATGATACGTAAAATAGTACAATCTTGTGTAACAATGAAGAAAATATTTAAAATTAAAAGTAGTTTACTGCCTAATAATCCTTCATGATCAATACCAAACTTCATGATCTTGAAATTTTATTCACAAACTGATCACTGTACACCCTTCGCTTTTTCTATCAATTCAAAGCAACAAAACAAATGACTAGAGGGGAATTTATCTCTAATTTTGCTTAAAATATATAGTACAGTTAAAAAAAAAGGTGTGGTTAGGCAAATGAATTATCCAAGACCACACCCCCAGTGACTCCTCATATTCAAAATATCCATCATCCAGGTTGCCCTTTCTAAGAATCTACAATATAAAATTTTCTAGAAACAAAATAATGCCAATCATATCATTATGGTTTGGATATGAACTGTCCCCTAATGTCTCATGTACTCAGAGGTGGGACTTTTGAGACATGATCCTTCCAGTCATGAGGGTTTGGACTTCATCATTGAACTAATAACACTGATGACTGAATGGATCCCTAGGAGGTGGCACCTAGTTGGAAAAAGTAAGCCACAGCAGGCATGCTTTGAGTGTTTATGTTCTTTAAGCCCCTTCTTCACTCTTCCTTTCTCTCTACTCATTGGCTGCCAAGAGCAGTTTTTGTGTGCCACCCTTCCACTATGACGTTCTGTACCACCTCAGGCACAGAACAAAGTAGCTAGCTGTATGGACTGAAGCCTCTAAAAATATGAACCAAATTAAACCTTTCCTCTTCAAAGTTGTTTTCTTCTGGATTTGTCCCAATGATGCAAAGAAACAGATACAAGAGACAAATACACACATTGATATTTATTCAGTTCTTATAGAACTTTTGCCAGCTCAGAGCATTTACATATAGCTCTTTAACTTTCACTCTTCCTTACTTATCAAGCAGACTCAACATGACTAGTTAACTTGCAGAAACTAATCAGAAGTCTTTTTTTTTTAAATAATATTCAGTTGTAGATGAACACAATACCTTTGTTTTATTTATTTATTTATTTATTTATTTATTTATGTGGTTCTGGGGATAGAACCCAGTGCCTCAGGCCAGGCAAGCACCCTACCACTGAGCCACATCCCTAGCCCCCAAATCTGAAGTCTTAAACACTTTTCCTGTCACCTCACACTAAGTCACAACTCATGATTATGCATTTCTTTTAGCTCTTATTTTCACAAAGTATGTTAATTGTTGCTTAATTATTCAAGAAATTTTTAAAAGTATGAATTTTATTCATTGCTTTAGTCTATTGCTTAACAAAATGCCTGGAACATGGTAGGAATTCAAGAAGTATTGGAGAATGACTGATGGAATGGATAAATTAATTTGTCCATTATTGTATTTTAATGAATTATTTTATTTATTCACCCAGTAAACTTAAATCTTTCCATATTTAGAATGCCTGACACAATGGCACCTGGCTAACATATGTTTTCTATTTTGAAGTTATTTCATACAATTTTATAAACAACAGTAACATTTTAAATAACTGATGAAATTTAATGACTGCCATTTACCAGATTGCACTTTTGTTGCACAATATGGCTAAACAAACTCTAATAACCTGGAAGTAAAATTGACTGATTTATTAACTGCCAATATGATAACATGTTGTGATAAATGCTGTTTTAAAGATTTTTTTAAATTTTTATTTGTATTTTACAAATACAAAATAACTCACTCTGATTCACTACATAATAGACATTATAGTATAATTTTACACAGCACCAACTGTCCTTTAAGAACAACAATGATCAGAATCATAGTTTACAAATAGTTTATAGATCATAAGATCATATATATTATCTCTTTCGATGTTCATTTGAACATGCTTTAATATTATTGTTTTAGTCAGCTTTTTTGCTGCTTTGACAAAAAGACCTGACAAGAACAATTTCGGAGGTGAAAAAGTTTATTTCAGTTCTCACAGTTTCAAAGCTCTCAATTCATAGACAGAGCTGGCTGCATTCCTCCAGCCTGGAGGTGAGCCTGTACATCATGACCGAAGAGTGTGGTGGAAGGAAGCAGCTCACATGATGATCAGAAAGCAGAGAGACTCCACTCACCAGTTACAATATATATACCCCAAAAGCATGCCCCCAGTGATCCACAACTTCCAGCCACACCCTACTAGCCTTCAGTTATCAGTGAATAGCATCAGGGTATTAATCCATTGTTTGAGTTAAGGCTTTCATAACCTAATCATTTCTCTTCTGAACCTTCTTGTATTTTCTTACACATGAGTTTTTTTGGGGACACATCACATACAAACCACAACAATCACATTTTCACAAACTTCAGGGAACACTTAGGATTTGAGGGCTGGTTAAATATTTTTTTTTTTATTTTCATATATTATATGTTGTTTACTTGTCTTGGAAACCATAGTTGCCTAATATTTATGAAATGGAAGTCATAAAGGATTATTGTAGTAAGAGATGTGTAGAATGCTTTCTTAATTTATGAATTCCCTAAGGGCAAAATTCTGATAATTGAAATTGTCAACAGAGTCTTATGTATAATGAAGAAATATGAATTCCCATGATGCTCCCCTAAGAAATCTTGGAAGAAATATAATGAAGGGCAGTGTGGCACACATAGTTTGATACCAGCTTTGTATCTTACTGTGTGCCCTTAGGCAATATTTATTTTAACATTTTCACTTTAATTATTTCATCTAAGTGAAACATTTATTACTTAGATCTTAAGATTGCTGGGAAATTTTTAAAAACATTTCTGTTTTTAATTTTTAATGTTACTTTAAATTTCAAACTCAGTAAATTCATTTATTGCAATTGATGAAACAATAAATGAAAGTGATGTTCACCCATTGCTGCTAATCCTTACATATTTTCTGTTTGCTCAGACATTTTAGTCAGCTTTTTGCTGCGGTGATCAAAAGATCTGACAAAAATAATTAGAGAAGGAAAAGTTTATTTGGGGATTCACAGTTTCAGAGGTCTCAGTCCATAGATGGCTAACTCTATTCCTTGGGGCTCTAGATGAAGCTAAACATCATTGTGGAAGATTTTGGTGGAGGCAAGCAGCTCAAGACATTACACCAGGAAGCAAAGAAAGAGATTCCATTCACTAGATACAAAATATATACCCCAAAGGCATACCCCCCAATGACATACCTTTGCCAGTCATACCCTACCTGCCTACAGTTACCACTCAGCTAATCCTTATCAGAGGGTTGATGCACTTTTTAAGTTAAACCTATAATAAACCAATCTTTTCACCTCTAAACTTTATTGTATTGTTTCACACATAAGTTTTTTGGGGACACCTAATACTTAAACAATAGCATTCATATAAACATTTACGTATAGGTGTTTCTATTCCCCAGTTTGCCCAGAAAAATTTTGGTTTAAGCTTGTTCTTCTAGTGTAATGTTTAAATTTTTATTGTTGTTGTTTTCAAAAACATCTAGATTTGAATGATAAATTACAGTCACTATTACATAAAGATTGCATGTTTAATTTACCTGAGGGCATTAGCTCAATGCTGGATATTTAGGAAAAAATAAGGGCAGGTGTTATTAGGATACTGAGAAAGGCTTAATAAGTTGTATTAAGGCAAAAAAAAGTTATTAAAATCTTTAATAATTTTAAAGGAGTAAATGATTATACCTTTTATACAAAGATGTAAAACTAAAACCAACTGTCTTTCATTTAGATAATAAAGACCCCCAAGTTGTTACATTATAATCTTAAATTGTGGGTAAAGAGGAACCCCTATAATACTGAAGGTACCAGGGTCAGAAAAGTACAATAATTTGTTGCAGATCACTCAGATATTTGTTGCCCTTGTGTGGTCCAGCTCTCCAGTTGGAAATACATAAATACAATGTTAGCAACATAGGTAGAAACCTCTCAATTTAGTAGACTGTTTTAAAACAGAATATGACTAATTTAGCTGTTTTCACCTTGTGGTAAATAAACAACTACATTTTTCTCTTGTATTTTTTTAATAGAAGGAAATCAGCATTTATAAGTGAGGAGACAAATCTAAAAGCATAAGGAATAAAGGCCCACCTGACAGACAACAGGAAAAGCCTCTTCATGTAGCAAGGTTTCAACAATTGACTCAATTATCCAGAGGGCCAATTCCTAACATGTGTTTAAAAGGTTGTTAATTTCTTTCATCAGCCCTCATTCCCCACCTTCCTAATCATTTTAGGAGAAGTTTTTGAGATATGCCTTTTATGAAAGGAAATGTTGTAGTGATCTTTTTAACATGACTGTTTCTCCAACTGCTTGTATTTTTCAGCTTTCTTCGTCAATTTTTACTCCAACTACCGTACTTTATATGTACTGAAGTTAATGAAATAGATAAAAAGGTATTCTAAGAGTCAATGGGCTTTATTAAAATATAAATAGCAAATTATTTTTGTGAAAATCAGGAGTGATTTAATCAAGAACTTGTGTGTGAAAAGCTCATTTTGTTTTGAAATAGGGCATATATCTTTCAGTAATTCTATAGGTTCATTCTCATCGTAGTTAAGTAGATGAGCCATGCTATTAAAGGATAAATAGCAGATAAATTTGAAGTGCATGTAAGAGAAAAATGAAGTATGCAATCCTTGATTAAGTAAAATAAAATAAAACCAGAAGAGCAGGTATCAATGTTTCAAAGATAGAGAAATAATGAGAGAATGAAGGATCCTCATGAGGAATTTTCAACAGGTTCGAAAGTTCAGGTAAAATAAGTCTATCCAAATTTAGATGTCCTTTGAAACCATATTCTAATTTTTAAAGGAGCTATTTTTGTGTTTTTTACAGACAAACTGAGCTAAACCCTTATAAAATCCCTTGATTTTTTTTTGCTTTATGATTCTTGATAGCTACGTTTAATAAGCTCTCAAAAAAGGCTCATCAACATTAAACATTCACATTTATTAAATAAATATACACACAGATTCATCAGCGTACTTTGGATTTTGAAACTTGCAGTATAGAAAGTATATAAACCCTAACAATTTTGGTAAAAAATGATAGTAGTATTTTAAAATAATGAGTGCAAGCAAAGGTTTATAACCTATTTTTACAGTTTTTAAATTACAGTGTTCCCAAGTTTATCTAGGAACTATTTTTGTTTGAGAAGAAATCACAACACTGTATGAATATTTTTAAATATTTATTGAATAGTTAATATAGGTCAGGTGTTTACTAACATATACACATACGTATATGTATATGTGTGTGTATATATATACATACACACACACACACACACACACACACACACATATCAATTAGTGCTCAAATCATCCAAAGATGAACAATGAATGTTTCCATTTTAGAGATAGGAAAATTGAGAATGGGTGCAAGGTCATGTGGCTTAACTGTTAATTCAAGATCCAGCTGACTCTGGTTTCCACTTTGTATTTGGGTGATGTAGTGCATGTGATGAATTTCTCACAGATTCTACAGAAGGACCGAATTATATATATGTTAAACACTCGACCAACTCCATTGTGTCCAAATCCCGTGTTTTTCAAATACTAGAGTCTGATGGTGTTTCAATTTTTGTTTCTTTTAGCTGCACAGTGAATTGTTTCTAAATGTTTACCAAAATCAGTAAGTAGCCAGAAGACGCACAATTTTTAAATGATTGTTTAGTTATGGAAACTTCATTTTCAACATTTGAACATTTATTCCTATATAAACACATACACACACACACACACACACACACACACACACACAAACACATTTACATACCAATTTCTATTAAGGTCTGTGTTCTGAATATTTGGCACAGCGAGAGGGAACTGTTACCCAGTAATTGTCATGTTGTCTCTTCCCTGTTTTATGTTGTATCACTCACTCTCACTTCAATTGGAGTCTTTGGTCAAAATATATGCTATATTGTCAATATATACATTAGACTATCTGTCACCATCCTAACCTACTTTATGTTATTACTGGATCTTAAATGTATGTGCCACATTTTAGACAAGGGTATTCACTCCTCACTAACTTTAACAAATTTAAAAAACATTTGGTCATTTCTATAGTCTATACATCTATGAAGTACAATATTATAGAAAATGTATAAATTCTCATTTTGTTAAATCTTTGCATTTTTATAAACCATGCAATTAAAAGAGTGCTATGGTTTGTCTCCTCCCAAATGCATGTTGAAATTTAATTTCCAATGTAACAATTTTAAGAGACCTCTTAATTGACTGGATTAATGTTGTTATCATGGCAGTGGGTCAATTATTGGGAGAGCAGGTAATTAAAGGAGTTTGGCCCTTCTTGCATCTCTCTCTTGTGCATGTTTGCTTTGCTCTTCCATCTTGTATGATGCAGCCTGGAGGTACTTGCCACATACCCATGCCCTGCTCTAGGACTTCCAGCCTCCAGAATAGTAAGAAATAAACATTTTTTTTTCTTTATAAATTACCCAGGCTCAAGTATTCTGTTAATAACGACACAAAAAGAAGACAAAGAGCAAACTGTATCAAAATAGATCAGTGAAATATATGACAAATACATGCAATTTTGCATATGCAAATAAAGATAAATATTTCAGGTTAAGTTCTGTTTAGATGCAATAAATAGTAAAACAACTTATAGAATGTAATTTCAAAGAATATAGTGGGAGGAATTCTTATCAGTGTTATCCACACTTATGTTTTAATTCTGTCTCCAGTGCTTAACTGGGAAAATTAGTTGATCCTGCCGAGCTTTAGTGCATTTAACAACAACAACAACAAAACACAGATAACTATAGCAATTACTTTTCTGTGTATTGTGTTCTGTATGGTAACATCTTGTTTATACATACTAATGTTTACAGGTAAGCTATGAATGTAAAAAAAAAAACTGTTTTATTTGTTTTTGAAGTACTGCAACTCTAAAATATTTTCTAATTTTGCTTTTTTCCAATGCATATAATAAAATGTAGATTTGCAAATACCCAATACTGTTTGAGGTTATTATTTACCATCTTATCCTAGATGAAAGGCTTCCTATCTTTATGTCTTTGTGGATTTTCTTTTTTCTTTTTTCTTTTTTTGTCAGAATGATATCTTTTGTTGTCTGGAACTTTGTTATTCTATATTGTGATTAAAATCTTCCAAACAACCTGGATCTCTATAAGCAAATAGGAATTTGTTTCTCAAAAAGTGACCTCACATTGAACACAATTAGAAGGAACGTTTTCAGAGATGTAGATGACTGTCCACGCTGTAGAGGTAGTGAGCCATGCTTTTACTGCTTCAAATGTCAAAGCCTTCCATTATAGTTAGGAAGATTAATATAAAAGAAGGTCATATGCCAACACTCTGGTATATGAGAATATATGATCTGTATTAATCTAAATAATTGAAATTTTGGTACCTTTCAAAGTTCTCATGCTATGAGGGAATCATCATTTAACATGTTGAATATTGACAGGATATTTTTTAAAATTGAGACTGCTTAAAATGGGAATCATTGCTTTTGAAGGGATTATTTAATATTCCCAGAATTCCATAAAGGATAAATATAAATAAGTGACATATTTTTAGATGTTTCATAGCAATTTGGGGGGAGTACCAAGGGTTGAATTCAGGGGCACTATACCACTGAGCAACACCCCCAGTCCTGTTTTGTATTTTTATTTAGAGACAGGGTCTCACTGAGTTGCTTAGTACCTCACTTTTGCTGAGGCTGGCTTTGAACTCAAGATCTTCCTGTCTCAGCCACCCAAGCTGCTGAGATTGCAGGTGTGTTGCACTGCACCCGGCTTTCATAGCAATTTAAGAGAACTTAGAAACCTAAAATTGTTCAGAAAGTTTATTTAAAAAAACTTAAATTAGAAAGCATATATTTTAATAATTTTAAATGAGCTTTAAATGTGAGTTCATTTTTAGATTTTGTTATAGTTTTCCAAAATCCTGGCTGACCAATTGGACATTTTGATTTGGAATTGACTACTTTTTGCTAGGATCTAAGGAAGCAGATAGATGGCTATCCTGACAATGGAGGTAGTGTTCCACTGGAATTATGACAACTGTCTTCATATGTACGTTGGAAATGTTCTTCAGGGTAAGTGATTACATGGGTGAGGTGAGTAACAGTGAAACTGAATGTCAAAAATAGTTGAACATTGGAACTTTGTAAGCCACTTAAATAATGAATTCCAAAAGATTATATTAAGATAGCAAAGTAATATTTATTGGTTCATAAAAATAATGAGTCTTTATGTTACATAGTGTCTTTGATATGTGTGTACCATAAAAATAGAAGGCTGAAGCAAGGACTAAGAATGTAAAATAGAGTCCATTTCAAGACATTTTCATGCAACAAAATCATCTGAACTGTTTTCATTTTCTAAAACTTACTTCAGAAGACCCCCAAAAGACAATATATTATGATTCATTTATATTCTCTTTCTTTTTTATTATATAATTTTATTTTTATAATTTTTAATATGTACAACTCATAGTGCATATATTTAGTATCTTTTTACATACAACTGTTTGTATACAAAGTATATTCGTACAATTCAGGTCTTCAATCATGCATTAAGGAAAATGATATCCGTCTCATTCAACCACCTTTTTTTTTTCTCCCCCTCCCTCCCCTCTTGCTCCCTCTATATTCTCTTTCAATACAAGTTGGCATAGCATAAATATGATAGCACCTAAATATATATTTTTACTTTATATGCACTATATTATATACACACTATAAGACCATCAAAATGCACAAAGCCAATTAACTTCATTTCAGAACTATAGTGAAAATGCTACATTTTGCTTCTTATTTATAGAAACAAGAAAATATTTTATTCTTTATTGAAGTTCAAAGTTGTAGCAAACAGGACTGCTGTTTGATACAATAGGAGGAGCATTGATCTTGGAATTCTAGTTTTAAGCACTGACCTTCATGATGGCATGTCCACACATTAGCAAAGTGACCTTGGACATGTCATGTAAACTTTATGAGTACCAATTCCTTTCTCCATAAAAGAGAGATAATAACTTACACCTTAACTATCAGATTATTGGAAAGGTCAAAGGATAGAATGGAAATTAAAATGCTGTCAACATTAAAATGTTACCATTATTGCAATTACCTCTATAGTTCTTCTTTTGTTTGGTTTTACATACCTTTAATAAAATGACTTATTTTAAGGTAGTCGCTGAAATTATGTAACTATAGATTATAGTAAAGCTATTAATAAGAGCAAAGTAATCATTCACAATGTTTACATTAATTCTGAATTGATATCAAGCAGGTAAAAAGCTTAAAAGAACATGTAAGGTTACCTGATTAAAAAAAGTCATTTGATTATTATATAATATAATATAAGATGTTTTATTCCTGTTAGTTGAGCAATATTGAACAAGTTAAAGTGACATTTAAACCAGAGTGGAGGAGTTAAGTGTGAATCAAATTTATATTTGCCAAAAGAGGTACCTGGTATTCTTACATATTTTGTGCATAAAAATAGTTTTTAAAGTTTATTCACACTAGACATATTTTTCTTCATGTAAGGCTCATATTTTAAAGGCTATTACTACAACAGTTTTTGTACTGAGTTCATTTAGCATTAGTAGTATATTAAGATGAAAGTTTTGAAAAATTAGAAATGTTACATTGCTGGAAAACTGAAGTTATTAGGAAAAATAGTGGAAAAAATAAACAGGTTCAAAGAAAATTGTGTAACATTTAGAAGGAAAAAGGCACACTCATACATTGCTGGTGGGACTGCAAAATGGTGCAACCGCTATGGAAAGCAGTATGGAGATTTCTTGGGAAAATGGGAATGGAACCACCCTATGACCCAGCCATCCCACTCCTGGGTCTATTCCCAAAAGAAAACTAATCAATATTATTGAAGAAAAATACAAAATCAAAATTAATGTGACCACTCTTTAAATTTAGATCATAACCCTTAACTGACTGTATATCTAATAGAGAAAAAATGTCAGGTTTGTAAATAATACTGCTAGAAAATTTATTTGAAAAATGCTCTTGTTCAATATATTATTTAAAATATAAGATGTTACCAGAATTTTTAATCACATAGACTTTCCTCCCAGTGGTTTTATTTCAAATTAGTAAAGCTTAAAGATTTACTTTTCCAAAATCTAAAATAAAAACTCTGAAAGGAAATTTAGGCATCCATTTTTTGCAGTTTAAATAGTCTTATATAAGAGTCAATAACTTTGGAACAAAATTAATTCTATTTTAACATAATACAATTTAAATTCATTTGAAGGAAAAATCTAGTTCATAGGTTTCATATTTGAGCAAAATATGTACCTAGTGTCCATTCAAAATTTATTGATTTGCAGATATCTTCATTCACATAGTTTTTATTTCCTTTTAATTAGCAAACTGATGATTCCTTTCTCATACCTAATAAATGTCAATAGTTGATGATTTTTTGTTGGGGGTAAATAAAATCCATATTATTCCTAAACAAATCTTTGGAAAGAGTATGATTTAAAAGGCTACCATTAGCTGGGAACGTGGAATTAAAGAAGCATAATACAAATGACCAGCCTTGTGTGGCTACAGATATGTTACACTATAGTGGAAAATGAATGAAGTCACTGTAACTGAATTGTAAATATATTTTTTGTTCTGTTTACAGACAAGGAACAAATCAGAAATGGATATTTTAATTAAAATTTGTCATTGATTTGGAGTCATGAAATACATACTTGAATCTGTTTTTTGTCATTTGTAATTTATAATCCAGAAAAAATATCTAACCTTTTTATTTCATCATCTGGAAAATGGAGCCAGTGACATCTACCTCACAAAGTTATTGCAAATATTAAGTAAAGGAAAGCTGAGAAAATGCTGCTTTACAAGTTATAAAGATTTATACAAATGCTGGTTATTGTCATCATATTAGTATTAGGTAGTTACAAAAATAATTAGACATGACAAATACAAAAAAAAAAATAAGAAAAGCTATTACAACTTAGAAAGAATCCATCTTTTTTGATACTTTGATGTAATTAGATTGTGTCAGTCCAACTCCTGCAAAAAGTCCAGAATAAAGGATATAACTAGTGAGAATTGTGTTGAGCTGCTTAAAAACAAACACAAAAATCCCAGTTTACTGCTACTCAATAGAAGATGAGGCTGTATCTCTGAGGCATCAATAATGAGCTTCCACTCAACTTTTCTGTCTCTTTACTATGTTCTGTGGTAATCCAACCTTCCAACTCTTTGAACAGCACATGCATGCCTCCTCATGGTCCCTTGAATTCTTGTTTCCAAAGTTCACTTTATGGAAGGGAAACATAGGAAGCAGGAGGGTATCTTCATCTTTTTAGGTGAGAAGAGATGCTTCAGAGATTTCATTGGTGTTGCTCTGCATTTGGTACAGAAATGTGGCACAATACGTATCCCAGAATATGCCACTTTGATAGAAGGATTATTTTGACCTAAGGCCTATATATATGTATTTATTTATTTCAGCACTGGGGATTGAACCCAGGTACACTCTGACACTGAGTTACACTCCCAGTCAGTTTTTTATTTTTATTTCAAGGTAGGGCCTCAGTAAGTTACCCAGGCTGGCCTTGAACTTGAGATCCTCCTGACTCGGTCACCTGAGTCACTGGGATCACAAGCATTCTCCATCACACCTGTCCCTGAGCTAAGGCATTTGAAAACAGCAGATGCAAAAAGGGCATCCCAATCTCGCTGTTTCTGAAACAGGAGATGAAAAGCTCTCATGTGAAAGATGTTCTCTGTTCTTGCAGAGAAGAAACATTATTCTGAGGGGATCATAGGTGAGAGAATTCTATACAAGCAGAACTTATTAAATAATCCTTATTTTCCTTAGCCTTCCAGATAACTTAGAATTTTTTCACAATTGTTTCCTTTTTTAAACTACTATAGAATAATTTGAATTTTCCAACTTTAGATTTTCCTTTCCTTATGAGAATTCCCATGTCATTTAAAACTTAAATATGTATTTTTTTTCTCATTGATCTATCATGTCAACTTAATTTTCAGGCAAAATTGGAACTGTACAGGGGTAGAATTAAAAAACAAATCTCCAGAACAAATGGAAACTGGTTGCTGTTCATTGTTAGTAGTACTGACAGAGAATGGGGTTAGTATACTATGTGTGTACCTGTATTCATAAGGATTAGATTCTAACAAAATGGTGTTATTACTGATTTATTGAAACTTGAGCAGTGGGAACTTGATTTTTACCAGATGACACATTACTCTAAATAATATAAATATATCATGTTTAAAGATGCTTGGAACTTCATAAAGATAAAATCAAAATTTGATGAGTAATTTTTTCCATCTTTGGAAATGAAAATTGTAATTTATACTCCAGCTTTGTATTAAGTAAACTACAATAGATATGCAGTTACTTCTTATTACTTTTTTTCCCCCTTTCAAGAGAGCTCATGTAGGACATGAGCTCAGATGGCTAAGAACATAATTTTTTTTTTCTTTCTTTCTTTCTTTTTTTTTTTTTTTTTGCTTCATTGTTGTGTCCCTTGATTCTCTTACACCATGTAATTTATGCTGGGTTGCTTAGTAATATTATTTCAAGACTCTAATCTTTATAAAATTTAAAGTCGTCTGTTTTTGTGGAAATTTTGGTTGTTTTCAAATTGACTATATCTAAATAGCGTTTCAGATTTCAGACAATAGCCAAAGATTTGTCAGTATTTGTTTTCTAGAATAAATCTCAGTCTCTCCTGGAGTGATTTTTTGAGATGCTACAGCAATGTGTGGGATATTTAAAGACAGGCCTTTATTGGAATCATACAATCTGTTCAATTATTATTGTTGAATATCTACTATGCACCAAACATAGCAGAAAAGCAAATAGAAAAATGCCTTCTATATGTTTATATTCATCTAGGGAATAGATAACAAGCAAATAAACATTAAAAATATACAGAGGTGGTAATGAGGCAAAGGAAAATGGTGTGCAGAGACATAGGTATGCACATCATGTGCTCAGAGAAGAACTCACTGCTAAAGGAATATTTGTGCCACCATCCAAAATAAGTGATGGCATAAAACATATGGATACTTGAGGATGAACATAGCAGGTAGAAGAAACAGCATGAAAAATAAATAAATAAATAGAGGTGGGAGCATGCTTCACATTGCAGAGGAATTGAAAGGAAGTCAGTATTGTTAAGGTATTGTGCTCAAGAAGATTAAAAAACAGACAAACAACAACAACAACAACAACAACAACAAAACCCGGCAAAATTAAGAAAACAATAGAGACTGCAGTACAGCTTTGGTAGAATTGAGCAGAATGTTCGACGGATTCCTTTCCCCTTTCCTCTTTCCCCTCCCTCCCTTTTTTCCCTTCTTAAATCATTATTGGAAGCTTTATATGTACTTGACAAAATTCTAAGTACCAGGCATACATCAATAATCTAAGAGACAACAATGCAAGTCATGACAGTGATTACATTCTAGAAGAAGAGATAAGTAATTCTTTTATTTATTTTTGCTGCTGTAATAAGTTTCCACAAATTCAGTCACTTGTCAAGAAATATTTATATTCTTACAGTCTTTAGGACAGAAGTAGCTAAAATAGAGCTCTGGCAGGGTAAAATCTGTTTCCCTCACTCTTCAGATCCTTATAAGCCACTCCCTTTCCTTGGCTCCTGGTCTCCTTCCTCCATCTTCAAACCCATCATTGTCAGGCCTAGTTTTGCTCACATGGTCTCTCTGATTCTGTTTTCAGATTCTTTTTTCCACTATTAAGGATCCTTGTGATTGCTTTGGGCCCACTGATCATCTCAAATAACATTATTCTGTGTAGGTCAATTAAAGAACATCTTTAATGCTATCTGCAACTTTAATATCTATCCCTTTGCTATATAACCTAATATGTTTATAGATTTGGTGGACTAGTGTGCAGGGACCATTATTCTGGTTACTACAGAGAGGAAGTTAATGTAACAGGGTACTGAAAACATGTGACTGTTGTGTTAAAAATGGATTATAAAGGAGAAGGCTACAGACTAAGGAACCAGTTACTATTTAAATCATATTTTGCTTGTCTACTCTCTAGACAGAGGCCAACCACTTAGCAGTGCTACATACTTTCATTGTGTTAAATCTGTAGTTAGGAATGGATTTCATGTTTTAAATTATAGCCTTTTCCCATGTGTCCCTGGGGAAACCATTATCAAAATAGGCTGAATAACTTAAATACATTAAAACGTAAATTGGGAAATGTTAATTTGTTCTGCAATTGGCCATGGAAAAAGTGTTACAGTACTTGAGGGGAAAAAATAAAACACAAACAAAAGCACAAAATCTACCTTTTCCTGAAAAATCTTATTCACATAATAATAATGTATTTTCTATTGCACTTGGAGTAAAAATCAAATTGTAGTTTCCTTATTTAAATAATGATAATAATAAAAATAGCCATAAAATAACACTGAGGATTTATGATTATACATATGTGTGTATGCATATGTGATACATATGTGTATGTGCATTTTAAATATATGTAAAAATACATACATACACACATATTCACATGTACATGTGACACTCTGAAGTGTACATACAATTGAATAATTCTAAAAAAATTTAAATTGCCTTATTTTCTTCCATTCCATTAGAAGTTGAAAGAAATATGTTCTTTCCTGGAACCATAATAAAGGAAACAATAAAAGTGAATAAAGTAAATGAAAGAAATGAAAAGATAGGAAACATTTTAGGGTCCGGTTAAAGCAAACATTTCTCTGTTTAAGGACATCAACCATTAGCTAAGATGTAGTTGCATGGAGGTGAGAGAAGGCCCAATGTTTGTTGAACTAATGAGTTTTCCTCACCTAATATAGCCCCACTGGTGCGAAAATATATTTCTTTGATTTCATTTTTTTTTTTTTTTTTTTTTTGGTACAGGGAATTGAACCTAGGCACACTTAACCACTGAGCCACATTGCCCGCCTTATTTTGTATTTTATTTAGAGACAGGGTCTCAATGAGTTGCTTACTGCCTCACTTTACTGAGACTGGCTTTGAACTTGTACTCCTCCTGCCTTAGCCTCCAGAGCTTCTGAGATACAGGCATGTGTCACCTTGGACAGCAGATTTTACCTAATTTTACAAATGTGGATTGTGAAAAATCAAAAACAGACACAGCTATTTTCATTGATTTTGCTTAGTGCTTAAATTATTTTAAAATAAATTGTTTGAATTATGATTTTATACGATTATCTGACATTTATATATTATTTTATAAAAATAACTTTCACTTGCACATTGTTATTGATTCCTTCCTAAAATCCCTATGAGAAGCAGAAGGATCCACTCATGTCATTTGACACAGAAGTGATTGGATCAGTACCACAATGCTGCCCTGGGCACCAAGCAGAATGAGATGAGTACATCCACTGCTAAACATGAACTCTTCGTTTATGTGCTTTGTAAACTGTAGAGTACTAGACAAATATTAGTTTTTGCTCTTTAATCATATCCCTGTAACCTCTTATTCCCGTATCTTTATGTAATGTGCCCGGTAATAAGTAAAATGTTTAAGATAAGGTACTAGCTACACTGCCTTGTTTCTCAAAATTCATTTATAAAATACTCCCAAAAATTTTAAATAGAAAATGGCAATATTCTTTAAACTTTTATGAATGAAGAATAATAAATAGTTCTCACTTGTGAGTAGCCAAGAAAATTTTGGTTAATTTGATCAAAAGAAAACGAGAGGCTTTATTAAAGAACCAGACTTATTTTGGAAACTTATGTTGGAAACTTCATAATGCTTCACACTTTTAGGTTTCAAAATGTTGTTGGCATATTTCACTTAATAATGGTAAAAGCAGTGCACCAAGACTAGAATTTGCAAAGGGCCCTTGAAGTATTACACAATTTATTCTGTTGCTTTGAATGTAATCAGGGGTTCTATCAAATGTATCCTTCCTAAGAGATGATGGGAAGATGTAAATTTTGCATTTGTCTTGCTTTTACGTGTTTCTAATCACTGTCTTCAGAATCTGCA
This sequence comes from Tamias sibiricus, assembly GCA_025594165.1. Lineage (NCBI taxonomy): Eukaryota > Metazoa > Chordata > Mammalia > Rodentia > Sciuridae > Tamias > Tamias sibiricus. The sequence continues at coordinate 159,572,406 of CM046657.1, read as the reverse complement.
GTAATCACTGATACAAAAGACTTGTTTCTATGTTTGGGGAATATGCATATTAAATAAAGGATTGAGCTAATATAAGAACAGATATCAAATTAGCCTTAATACCTGAAAAAATTAGTTTTCAATATTCTTGAAGGATAACAAAAAGAAGGAGAAAATAAGTGGGAACTACTGTATTTGATCATAAATAATTTTATTAGCTCAAGATAGAAAAAATTAAAGTAACCAAGCAACCAAGGTTAGTTTCAAATAATTTTAATTAACTTATGTTTACATATTTAAAAATGTTTTCTATTTCTGTTTTGAATGGAAAATATCAAATCCAGAAAATGTATAAATTCCTTATAGCTCAATGGTTTACAACAACAACCATAAATGACACTTAAAATTAAATCATGCGACAAATTCTATGTCATATCTAGGGATTAATTTAACAAGAAATCAACAAGACCCATATGCTGAAAATGACAAAACCTTATAGAAGTGGACAAAGAATACCTGAATACATTGGGAGCCCTACAATTTCTTTGAATAGAAATACCATTATAAATATATAACTTTTCCATAACTGTCATTAATTAATAGTAAGTATAATTTCAATAATGTGTGCAAATTATTTTTAATGTAAGTTGATTATCATGTTCAGCTGAAATGAACAAGAATGGGAGACTAGGTAAAAAAAAAATATAAAAGCAAAGTGAAGGAAAATACCTAAATACTCAAATACCCAAATATTATTTCAAAATATTTTAAATGTTAACAAATTAAATATTTATACAAGCCAAAGTAACACAGATGAGTCTACCTACTAATCTTTACAAGAATGGGCCTGCCTTGTATCTTTACTGCCTAGTTGTTTTTTGTTGTCGTTGGTTTAGTTTTTTAAAAAAATTATCTGGCAGATAACATGTTTGCCCAATACAGGAAAAAACAAACAAACATATAAAAATAGCTTTTTAATTTCTTCTTACCTCATTCCAATCATAGAATACTATTATCATCTTTACCTTTGACTATGATGTTTGTCTTGAAATAATTACCTTTTTGTCCATATCATCCCCATATGCTTAGTTGTGTTTTACATTAGTTTTTAGTTTCTTAGAGAATATAGAAACAGAGATGGACAGTTAGGAAAAGGAGCAGAAAGTATTGAGAATAACACAACTCACACTCAGAAAATAAATGAGTTGTTTCACTCTTTTAATCAATATTCAATATAGAGACCAAACCGAACAGAAAACTAAAGCCACAGGTGCAGCAAAAGTGTTTAATAAGCTGTACCCATATGAAATGATGATCAGGTAATTGGACCATTACAATAAGTCTCCACTTATCTTCAGTTCTCAATGTGTTAACTGAAAAGAAACTTTGTCTAATTGTTGCAGTGTCCTTCAAATCCCAGAAAATTGTAGAAAAGACAAAAAACAAATATCATAATGGTAGAACTTTTCAAATTTATTAATCTCCTGGAACCAAAGGATGCCAAGGGAACATGCAATGCAAAGTATTTCTTTTATCATAACCAGACAGGCTTATATGTAGCATTAAAATAATATCCTTTAATATACAACAAGAAAGAGTCTTTAATGTTTATTGTTATTTTTAAATATTAGCTTGGGAAAGGAAATGAAAGAAATAATGTATTGACTATGAAAGGAATTCAAGACAATCTTCTCTTTCCTATACTGGGTGAATGGTGGATTCTAAAGTTTCACACATACCTATCTAGCTTATTTTCTGTGATTTTAATATTTTAATATTAAACCTCTATCATAATTCTTTTAAATTTTTCATAGTTATTTTTAGTTGCAAATTGGTAGATGATAATTCAAGTACCTTTAGCAACTGGAAATATTAAAGGTGCATCACTTTAATAAATAATTTAATTGAATGAAGGCCATTGGGTAATTCTATCACTGTCCCAGGACTCAGTTCTCTTAGAATAGGAAAAAAAAGAAGATGAACAGCATATTCTTAAGGTTCCTTTTTAACTTCAAAATATTATGAAGCTGTGATTCAAGATATATAATTTAGCAGGACTGAATAGTAATTGCCTCCATATTATTTAGAAAGAACACACATCAGTTAATCTTCTTTCAAAAGTGTAATTGCTTTTAAGTGTTTTTATCTTTCTATTATTTTCTTAATGTAGATTCATGAGGTTCCTGTGACATAAATCTAACAAGTACCTTAAATTAATGTGCTAATCAGAATATCTATGAACTAAAGTTGGTAACCAAGATATTTTCCACTTCTCATAATCTCTATGCTTCCTAAGCTCTTTAATATAACCCCATAATCCATAGATTTAAAATATATACATACATACATGCACATGCATACATATGTATGTATGTGTATAAAGTAATAAAATAAGTAATAAAGTATGCATATGACCTTAACTAAAGAAAGGGCTTTAGCTTACACTGCTATTTTCTATGGAGGAGGCTTAATAGGAACTCAAACTGAGACAAGATCAGCTACATTCTGTATAAATCTGACTCATCGGTTCCACCAAGTCTCCTAATTCTTGTTCCTCTGTATATTTAATATGACCCCCAAAATTACATTTTGGATCCCATTCATCTTAAAAGTTTTACCTTTTATTTTTGTTCATTTTCATATTAGTATTCATATCATAAGACATATAATCATAATTCAACCACATCTTGATAGTATGAAAATTTTAAAAATGATTCCAGGATTAGTGAATTATGCTTTTGACAAAAGAGAGCCCAACCAACAATGCTCTAAAGTGACAAAGACTTAGTCTTTTCCTTGAACAAGAAGTTTGGGGGCCTGGCAATCTAGGGTTGCCTCAGGGACTACCTAACCTTTGGCATCTTTTTACTTCATCTTCCTTATCTGTGACTTTCAAGATAATGAGCCTAATATCTAGGTTCCTGACAAGAAGGCAAGAATGTGAAAAGACAAAACCAGAGCATGGAAACTGCATAAAAATCGCATATTTCCTTTCTGCAAACATTTCCAGGAAACTCCACTAGGTGATTCTAATTAGTCTGAATTGTAATGATCACCCTATCTACACAGATGTTAGGAAGAAGAACATATTTATCTGGGCACTTTTCCCCATCTGCGATAAACTCAGTTTATTAAGAAAGAAGATGAGAATGGATATGGGGTAGGCAACTCAAAATAAATACCACAAAACCTATTGCCAATGCCAAGGGAACTGTAGTGTTGTCTTAGTCTCAAAGGAGGATTCCCAACACAGATTAACTGGTCATAAACTACTAAAGTGGCAGATTTCTTCACACTGAGGATTGAGTTTTCATCTGTATTTTGAGTTTTCTTAATGCACATGGAGATGCTTTTCTCTACTGCTTCTTTTAGGACATAGGTTTTATCATAATACAAAGGGCTAAATTTAGAGCAATAGTATATATAAATCCATATAACATGGAAATGGGTTGATTATACAGACTTTTAGAAAAAACTGACCATTTTGAGCTGGGTTTGCTTGCTTCCATGATTGTAGCAGACCTTGTATATGTTGTAAATGTTTGCAGGGTTTTTCCAATGTGACTGGTGTTTGTCTTCACAATTTGGTGATATGTGAAGATTTATTTTTAATTAACTCTACCTCACATGTGCGAAAAGTGATCTTCAAAAAGGATAAGTGACTTGCCCAAGATGATGATCATAATTAAACACATAAATATTGTAAAATTTCTTATAAGTAAGTTTAACAATTACTTAAGGACTTAAGATTTCACTTGTGAAAGAAAGAGTCCCTATTATAACTGCATAAATATGACAACTGTTCAGCCACATGCTCAAACAAAGGAATTACGCTATAAGGGTTTGGAGGATTGAGAGATGTGTAATTATAAAACATGAACAAATAGTCATTTTAGAGTTCTGCTGGTCCTCAATATCTTATGTACTATGAGGAAAATCAATTTGCTTTGTGGCTACATATATGAACACACCACAGTGAATCTTCACACCATGTATAGCCACAAGACTGAGATCCTAATTAAAATAAGATATACTCCATGTTTTTAAAAATATGTCAGAATATACTTACTATTATGCATATCTATAAGTAACAAATAAAATTTTAAAACTTACATACAAGTAACAATTGTAGGCAAAAATCTTGCTGTTTAAACCATGTTGGTTCAAGCTAATCCTCCTTTCTTCTTTTTATGAATAATCCTTCTGATGGAGAAGTTATAATAATAAAAATCACTATAAGGAGAAAAGCATTTCATGAGACTTTATTATGAATCAGGATGTGGTTCCAGGCTGGCTTGAGGAAAAAGTCCTTATTCTTAATTTTCATGAAAATCTTGCATGACAAGTACTGCTATTCCAATTTTAGGGTGAGAAGTCTCAAAGTAGGGAGGTGAGTAATTTGAGATAGGATTCTATCTCAAACCTTTAAACATAACTCTCAGAGCTATTTTTTACTACTCTTTGCAGCCTCCTTGTAATATCACTCCTTCCCACTAGTATTTAAGCATCCTCCTCCTCCTCATCATCATCTCTTCTACCTAGGCTCCTTTTCCTCCAAATCTCTGAGTAAACCCAATCTGGTCAGCTTCTCTTTAAACATGGTTTTGAAGGAATTTACCTGTTTTGGTTGCCCTTTCTACACACACACACACACACATACACACACACACACATTTTTTTGAAAATTTATCCTTTTTTGTTTTACAGTGTCTCTTTTTGATGGACTTTTTAAAATATCTACTGCTGATAGACAGATATAATTTCTTCAAAGTTCATTTTCAGCTCAGAAATGATTGGCATTTTCTGGAACCAACTCACCCCTGACATCCCCACAGTTTATTTATACTTATCACATCATGTGTTTTCATTAAATGCTATAGTTTTGTAACATAAAAACACCTCTCCGGGGTTGGATTCATTTCTTTGAAATATATAGAAATCACTCATCCAAGTTCAAGTTCATTAGGTGAGCATATCTTTCTTTAAATAAGACAGATCTTATTCTTATTGTAAGCTCACATAGAGGTAAAGAAGGAAATTCAGGAGCTGAGACCTAACTGAACAGCCCCAGGATCCCTTTTATGACCTCATTTCCCAGATTCTTCTTCCTTCTTCCTCTTTGTGGTCAATCTTTTCTGCTAATGTGCAGGCTTATTGGTTTACCTGCTCCAGATTTATATGACTTCAAAGTTCTAAAATATATCTTCAGACTATGTTTTCTGGATCTTTTCAATCCAATCCTTGGAAGATGCAACAAAGGAAGTAAGGGGATGTTCTGTTTTCCTACAGATCAGATTTTTCTCTTGTCATAATCAAATGTGGCCACATGATACATGGTGCAAACAATGTCTGTTTTGTGAGAAATGTCAGTGAGCAATAATTTCAAAGCAGAGGTACCATTTTGAAAATTATTCACAAATTTACAGACTTTGAATGCCTAAACCAACAAGGGAAACTGAGCAACACAGTTCTTCCATATTTCATATAACAGGAAAACTTAACTCCTATTGATAGCCTATCATGTACTATTAGTTTACATATCATATTCCTTGCAACAATCCTGTAAGGTAGATATTATTCACATTTGACAGAAAAGGAAACTGAAGGAAATCTATAATTATCCCCAATTTATAGACCAGAAAATTTATATAGGAGAAAAGTTTAGGAAATGCACTACTAAAGGAAACTAAAGTATTTGCTCCAGGTTAAACATCTAGCAAGTAGAATAGCAAGGATTTGAACCTGCACAATTTGGCCTGTGAGTCCACACTTGTAGACAGAACTCACATCCCATTTCCTTCCAAGGACAAATTTTAAGGAGAATAAATATCTCTTACTAAAATTGCTACTTATAATGTGGTTAAGGAATGTGAATTATCTTTTGCTGAATCACCTATAAAATGGTCACAAGGAACTTAGACTTTGCAGATAATAGATAATGCATAGAGTAGATATCTGTGGACGTTATTCAATCTCAAAATGTAGGATTCACTATGCATTTTTATATACTGTCTTTGTATGTAGACATTTAAATAAAGGAAAGTAAAATAAGAAAGCAAAAATCTTTCAAGTAAAATGTGTAAACCTATATTTTCAAGGAGCTGAGGTTCATGGTGACTGAAAGCCACTTGAGTCTGATCGCACTTTGGTCATCTACATGATACAGACTGGTGATTTTTCTCTTATTCCTCCTGCACAAATGTTCAAACCACTAAAACCACTTAGGAACCTAGCTAAGAGGAAAACTAAGTTCCTTATCTCAGGAATCCTCTACTATGAGTAAGAATTATCTCAAAAAGGGACTTGTGCCCACTGAAAAGTTCAAAAGGGGAAAAAGAACCCACAAACATTCTCTATTACAGCACCATCCTAAGTGATTTCCATTTTAAGTGGAAAGTGGAAAAACGAAGTACAGGAGATTTCTCTTATACTTGAAAATCTTCTTTTCTATTTGAATTGTTAAAACCAACATTTTTACAAGACCATTCACTTTGAAACAATCATCTTTTAATTTCTTGAAGATTATTCCTGAAGCACAATTCTGAATCATTTTACTGAACTTAGAAAAAAACAATTTATTATGCAAAGCATTCAAAGACCACATACTTGAACTTTCTTGAACTATTTTTCTTCTGGCAATACTTAGGCTTTGTTGTTGTTTGTTTCAGTTAGGAATGGAAATAATTTTTGTCAAAAGAGACATAATGTACAAAGAGAACCTTCACAAATTTTAGTGCAGCAGAAAGATCAGGAGAGATTTAGAAATTATACAAAGATTTTCTTCAAAATTCAACTTTATAAAACTTTTCAAAAAGGTAAAATATTAGTTTCATCATCTTTTAGTAATATATATATATATGTATGTATATATATTTATGAATGAATGAAGCAAGATAAAAATAGGAAGGTATTATACAAGCCCACTTGGAGTAAGATCAAATTTTGCATATAGTAGTTACTTTAATTTAATCTCTTTTATAAATTCAATTTAGATTTTGCTAGAAGCAATATGGATAATTCAAACAAAAACACTAAATCAAATTTTAAGATTATATATACTATATTTAAAATATACTTCTGTCAATTAAATATTTTCTTTTATAAAATCTGGATGTATTAAAAGTTTAAAATAGTTCTAGATATTGCAGTGCATATTGTCATTTTTGCATACATAAGGATAAATAGACACATATTCTGTTGAATTTCAATTAGCATGGTTATAGGAACATGTTTCTATCTTTAAATATTTTTTGATAAAATACATCTTAACCACTCTTAGTGTTCAAAATGCAAATTTTCTGCAACATGTATTCAGCTATTTCCAAAGCATTTTGCTCTCTATTTCTGTTATTATTTGTTATTAACAACTTTTATAGCTATGTACAATTATAATTTGTATCTATATCTCTTCTATGGATCCTTTATGGTCAGAAATCTAACTTAAACTTTATACTACAGTTGGTCATCTGCTTTCATATTTCTGTTTTTATTGTTTTTTCAAAAGTACTGTATATTCTTAATATTGCAGAACATGAGACTGGTGTCTCTAAATTTGTTTGTTTGTGTTTCCTGTATATTGTTGAACATTGTTTAAGGTTAGTAATTTCCTCTGCATTCCACCTAGTATTTTGCAAATCTTGTTCACTACTATTAAAAGAGAACTTTGATATCTGGGCTCACAAATTTTCATTGCTTTTCTTACTTGCTAAAGTTTACTGCCACCTACAGCAAGCAGGAGGAACACTATGCCTTGCTAGCATCCCCCTGGGCTGCGTTATGCCACTTTCCACTTCATGGCATTTTCCAACTTTTTTGATTGACTCAAAGCCTATCCCTACTACTCAAAAATCATGATTTTGCTGAGTTTTTTTCCCCAGAGTATTAACTACTGATTTTCCTTGACTGTGCTGTATTTTCAAGGATGAAAAATGAAATTAGCCATACACAACTTTCTTCACTATAATGCTCTCAACATGGTTAGTAGGCTATGAGGTTCTCTATTTTCTGGAAGTTGATAATCTTATAAAATTTTCAGATATTTTAAAATATTTTCTTATTTAATATTTCATTGACAATTTCAGTTATGATTTTCTTTTGGCACACTGAGTATGCAGACATCTTGCTAACATCTAGATTTCTTTGAACAGCCTGCATTAAGATGTTAGTTGCAAGTTACCTAATGAATTTGATTAAATTTTGCATGTTACATCTTTTAAATCTAATTACATATACCCAGGCTTCAGAACTATGATTGTTTACAGTAGTCTTCTCTATCCTATACACATGCATCATCTACTTTACATAAAATATGTTCTCACAGCATGTATTTGATTAAATCCAACAAAATTTGGAACCCCACCTTCCCACTGCAGCAAAAGAAATATAGGTCATGTTAAAATAAACCATATGATGGACCACTATTGCTTTGGATCCTTTCTACATGCCACAGTCAAAATGCAACATAGGACAGCTAATGTGACTGACTAATATCCCTCGTGTGGGTAAGCATATTCTAGAGTTTTATAGATCATTGTGCGTGCATACAAGGCATTAAACAGAGGTTGAAGGTAGAAACTTTGGAAATAAGTATATCTAAAAGCATCGATTTGATCCTTCATAAAACATTTAACTTTCCTTCATAATTTTTACATTTTTACTTTAAAACAGAAATAAGAAAAAAATGCTTTTAGATGTTTGTACCTAAGAAATAAAGTTTAAATGAACATTTTATTAGATATATTTTATATTTTTTTAATATTAATGTGCAAACATCTTCTGAGAACCTCACTTGATTTTAATAAATATAATTTAATTAAAATTTCATTTAAGTGAAATGTATGCTTACTTATGTAAAATATCATTTGGAAACATAATATGTACAAAGGAAAAACTACATTTAGTATATATGACCCATATTTATTCCATCATTATAAAATTGTGTTGACACTGTTTAAGAATATTTTAAGATCTTAAGATTTAAGTTATAATCTACATAACATAGTTTCTGGATTTCAGTGTTCTTAGATCTAAATTTTATTTATGCATTTTTTAGTTATTGTTATATGCAGTTTGGGGAGTCAAATACCGAACTATGTGCATATTAGGAAAGTACTCTACAACTACACATGTCTGAGTATATATTTCTATGTCTTTGTATGGGTAAAAAGCCCCAAATTCCAGATTCTTTATAGTATGCTCTAAGAGCTTTGGACTATATTAAGAAATAAAAACAGAAAAAGTAAGAAAACTGCAATCCATTCACCAATAGCCCTTCAAAAATATTATTAAGAGGCTGTGAATCATATTCCTCAGTGACACATCTACAAAACAATGTGTTTTTCTCCTTTTTCCAACTTTTCCATATCTTGTAGCTGCTTCAGAGATTATTATTTTATAGCTGCCTTAAATCTTATCTTTTCATGCTGTATTTCCCTAAATCTCTGGTATGAGTCTCTTCATTCCCATTCAACTTTCTCCTTCTCAGTACCTGCTACCTTTCTCCATAATAAAAACCTGTCAAACAGGGGCAAATGCTTTAGAAGCACGATAGGAACAAGAGTACAAAAGTACAATTCCAATTAATGCGAGGGATAGTGAAAAGTACCTGTAATATGACTCCTCACTAGGCACATCATTTTGTCACTTTTTTGAAAGTCTTCCTTTGAGACATTTTTCTGAACATTTCCCCTTGTGAATACAGGAGTACTTTTTCCATGTCTCATTTCAAATTTGTTTAAAAAAATATACTATATTAATCCTTTTCTCATAAAATATAATGAGGAGACTTAGAAAAACATACAAATTGTAATTTCAATGATAAAAACCATGAATTCAAATAAAATACAGATATAAACACATATACATTCACTTTAGAATGCAATTATATATATAGTTAAAATTAATATTAATATTATTCTTAAAATTATAATGAGGAAAAAGGGTACCTAGAAATAGCAGGACCTCTATCACTCATTAGCCACAGAAAAATGAACATATCACATACACTGGGTTTAGTAGCTCCATCTGTAAAATAGTAATGAAGTTCAAGGTCCTAAGTTAAGTCATCTCTTGTGTTATGATATTGATAATTACAAGAAAAGATCAATTAAAAAACCTGAATAGGCCTGTTATTCTTGCTTTACTTTTAGATATATTTCCATAAAGAGAAAATAAGGTTCTAATTGGTTTATCACTTATAAACCATAGAAAGCTAACAAGTAGAGTCTGATAATGTTAGGGTTGTCATATTTCTTCATTTTGCTTATATTAAAAAATTAATCTTAGATGTTTAAAATATACATAAAACTTTGACAAAATAAATGCCACTATAATTTTTTTCTGCCATAGTATCATTGCATATGAAAAAAAGGTCAAGAATAAGTACCTGTAAAATATATTGTCCTTCACTAAAACGGGGAAATCTTATAAAGGTTCAGAAAACTTGACCCCTTATTATAAAAGAGAGGCGATGTTGCTTTATTGCTTTTGTTCTCCTGTTTCATATGTTAAGAGTGGGAAATAAATAAATGTGATTAGATGGAAAAAAAGGTACAAAAGGGAAAATTAGCAATGCAATATATTGTAGCAATAGAACATACTATAAATGTTTAGCCAAAACCATATTATTCTTTATAATATTATATCATACAATGCCTTTTATGCATTAACACAGAAAATGATTTTTCATATGATAATAAATTATATAGAAAATGACTCAAATAGAAATGTAAATTAAAATACCCACTTTAAAGTAGAAACTTGGTTCTCAGAGAAGATACTTCAACCTTTTTTCTGACTATATTCTTCCTTCACAGAACAGAAATTTCTTAGATTCATCTAAATATCCCCAAAGTACCTGAACCTAAGATAGAAAAGGATCATACCTCTAAGAAAAATATTCTGTGACAGAATACTGGCTAAGTACAGAGACTCAGGAGCTAGACTGCCTGGGTACAAGTCACTGCTCTAACATTTACCAGGTTCATGATCTCTACATGAGCTAAACAACCTTACTTTTCTGGACCTCAGTTTCTTGGATCTAAAATTAACTGATTAGTTTATTATCATTATTTGCAGTGCTGGGAATACAACCCAAATTCCAGGCAAGAGCTCTACCACTGAGATATACTCTCAACCCTTAGATCTAAGGTTCATATAGCATATGGTTAATACCCTTGAATTAGGAAAAGGGCCTAGAATGTGTATGTGTGCATACCTGTGGTTGCTATTATTCTTATGTCTAATTTGTCAATGAAAATGCAAAATTACTCGGGATCAAAAGAAGTAAAATTTATGATGCCTTAATTAAGTAGGTTCATTTAATACACTGATATGTGACACCTCTGTGCACAATATTAATGTATTATTATTTAACTACAGATCAGCTATTTTATTAGGGTTCTCCAGAGAAATGTAACCATGACCCACATATACCCACATATATGTGTATGCATATATATATATATATATATATATATATCTGTGTGTGTGTTTATGTCATAGGATTTAGCCTATGAAATTATGGGGTCTGAGAAGCCCCATGATCTGCTGTCTCTGCTCTCTGTAAGCTTTCTTTTAGGGAAGCCAGTGGGATAATTTGGTAAGAAGTAAAAGCCTGAGAACCTGGGTGAGCTCACCGGTATAAGCCCCAGTGAACAAAAATCCAAGATCTAGGAGCTCTGATGATTGAGGCCAGGAGAAAAACACACACACACACACACACACACACACACACACACACACATTTACATCCTATTTTTCTCTTTTAAGGGGAGGCAGGTGGAGAAAGAGAGAAACTACCCTTCATCTGCCTTTTTGTTATATTGTGGCCCTCAATCCATTAGAGGATACCAGGTACTGATTCAATTGCTAATCTCTTCTGGAAATATCCTTGGAGACATACAAAGTAATAATGTCTTACCAACTATCTGGGAATCTCTCTTGATCCACTTAAGTTGGCATATAAAATTAACCATCACAAGTGTACCATCAAATGATTTCCTGTTGTGTATTATATTTATTGTCAGTTGAGGTAATATGAGTTTTGGCACTTCTATATACATCATGCAAAGTACCCTGAGGAAACAAAAGGCACAAGCAGGAATGATTCTAAAGAAAATTTAGGTAAGAGAACAGCATTGACTTGAAGGGAACAAATGAGAGGTATTTTGGGTATCCTAATTCTGACCATCTGAAAAGATAAAAGAGCAAGGGATAAAATGGATTCATTGGAGACAAATATGAGCTGGGGGTATGGAAGGGAGTAGCAGCAAGGAAAAACTGCATCCTTCAGGAAATGCATCCACTGCCAGAAAGAACTTTTCTTCTCTGTCCTCTTCTAGTGTCTTTCATCGACAAACCAAACCACAAATCAGGGACAAAATTAAACCAGGTTGGTACTTGATAAAAGCACATGATGGATCTGGGGATGGGAATGGAAGATAAGGATGGAAAATAATCAGTTCAATAAATGGGAACATAAACATATATATTATGTCAATATACATTTACAAAGAATTTAGATTTTGTGCAACTAGTATTAGTCACATGATAATTTCAGTGGGAAAACATCTATACCTTGAACCTACAATAATTACAAACATCTTACCATTTATTAAGACTCCTTAAATTGGATGATTATAGAGTCAAGTCATCTTCTTCATTGTGTTTTAAGGGTTCTTTAGCAATTTTCTTGGTAGCAAATCACCTATAGCAAATTAGGTAAATTAGACAAATTTGTTAAAGTAGAACAATGTACTCATTGACAAATAGAAGCTTAAAGAGAAGAGAATTATCTTTGTCTCATATGAAATAAGTATGAACAGTCTTATTCATTAGGTGCAGGATTTCCCAATCAATTACCAACGTAAAATTGTTGCTACTTATGGTTTTCTGCCAGTTGGCATGACTTTTGGAGGAAAGCTGGAGATAAGGTAAATCAACTGGGTGTATATTATTTCTGCAGACTAAAGCAACAGAGAGAGAGAGAGAGAGAGAGAGAGAGAGAGAGAGAGAGAGAGAGAGAGAGAGAGAAACTGTGAGGCTATGATGTAGTCCCCCCCCTTACCTATGAGGATATGTTTCAAGATCTGTGTATGCTTGAAGCCACAGGCAATATTAAACCCTATATGATACTATATATTTCCTATATATCAGACCTAAGTTTGACTTATAATTTAGGCACAGTTAGAGGTTAACAACAATAAGCATTAATAAAATAGAACAATTAAAACAACATGCTCTAATAAAATTATGTGAATGTGGTCTCTCTCTTGAAAAAGTCAAGACAAATATTGATATTTTCAGACTGTGGTTGATTGTGGGTACCTGAAACCACAGAAAGCAAACCTGTAGATAAGGGGTCTACTGTACTGAAAATCCCACCAATGGAGTGGGTATGGAAAACCTCCTACAGTCATTGTGTTCCTTTGAATAGGTTTCTTGCTCTTCCTAGCTGTTATTTGTTTCTTCTCCCTCCTTTCCAGTTCTATGATGATATGGAGTGCTGCATAATTAGGAAGTTTCCCCACGATGCTATTAAAATATTTAAAGAACATGTTAGAACAGGAAATTATTGCTCTAGAGTTGCTATTGATGCACTGTTAAGCCTAATTTAAAAACTGAAACATGTAGTCATTTTTCTCAAAAATCCAAAATGATAATGTAAATTTCGAGATTTCTTCTACTTGAAGTAGGCTGTTAAATCAATTATAAGCCTAAATATAACAAAGCTAAATGAAGTTTTGGTAAGTGAAGAAATGTGGTAAAATAACGGAGATGCCCAAAGAGACTTATATTGATAACCGGGCTGTTTTGCTCTATGCCACTTTTCCTGTTCTGTTCATTTCTTTTTCACATTTATTACAGCTACTTTAAACACATGGTTCACTGAAGACTAATTTAAAGAGGTTATTAACTTTTTAAAGTAAATATTCAGCATTAACTTAAAGAGGAGATATAAATCTGCCTTTTTATTGAAGGAAAAATAAACCCTAATATTTTGGGAGGTATATGTAGGTAGTTAAATAAGGAGATTCTCTGAGCTCTTCAGGATTGGGACATTCACCTTCAGGAAAGAGAACTCAATCCAATTCTCAGGGTGGCAATCAATAATAACATCTTTATAATATGCTAATTATGATGAACACTTGTGGTGTCATTAAGTGGGGAGGAGTGCAGCTGGAAGGTGGTTGAGGCATAACACTCACTCTTCCCTTGCTTACAACCTCCCATGTTCTTCTTGAGGGCACAAAGGAGACTTGTGCAGAAACAAGAGTAAATCAGCCCCAGGGAACATTGTCTCAGTGAGACGCCAGCTTTGAGCTGAAGTAGAGACGAGTTTCAAGTTGCTGAACACCCCCATACAGCAGTAAAAAGATATAAGATATCGACACACTCGGCTGCATCTTGTTAAAAGCTTCCTGCGGGTTGGCAGAATGAAATCTTTATTTAAAATACACAAACTATTGTCAAGGGAAGGATGGAAAAGAGAGCACTGTAGAAGGGCCAAATGCTTTGCTTAACCCACCAGAAGCAGCAGCAGAAAGGGAAAAGTGGTCACATAGTATTTCCAGCAACAACAGAACACCACTACATCAACATCATCTGTACTTCCCATAGTTCAGAGATGCATTATTCCTTTTATTATTAATTATATGTATTTCCAGGGGAATGGTAAATATATTATTATGGATAGCAATAGAGGAAATATTTTCTGCTGCCACTTGGCATTAAGCACAGTAGTGTATGTAATGACTGAGTGATGACAGGAAGCACAGCATCCTTGAGCCCAGCATTGTTTCTACCAATCAGCTCCAACTCCCTGTTGGTAGTCAGAGGCTGTCTAACAGAAAGTTCATGTAAAACCATTATTGAACACTAACAGGAAGGAACTGAGACAGGCGTGAGTGGTGTGTGTTTGTGCAGAGGGAGAAGGAAGGAGGAGGGGAGAGAGTGGCAGAGGGAGAGAGGATGAGCATGAGTTAGTCATCATCTTGTGCAGACATCACCAAAAGAGGGGAAAATGTTCTGCATAATTACAAAGAGATGTACACATGCACACACACACTTGCACATGGCATGTGTCCTTTGGCATATATATATATATATATATATATATATATATATATATATGTCATTTCCAAGAACAGTGTTAAGTGACAATGACTGTGTGCTGTGTGTGTGAACCTCTTTGGATGAGTGAGCTCCATTGCTTTAGTGAGGTTGAGCAGAGAGCCTGGCAGAGGATGAGTTCAGAGGAAGGATCACTTTTGAAGAGCAAAGGAACATAGCAAGCAATGAAGCAGGATGAAGAGAGTAAGGTAAAAGGACCCAGGGGAAAATGTCATCTATATTAATTAAGCTTTATTTCTCATTGGTAGAAAGTGACATTTCTGCTATTAGATCATGGACATATAAGGAAAGTAGGTGTCTCACAGCTTTTTTGTTTTCCACAGTGCTTACAACACCTTTGACCAGAGTGTATCTGGAATCGGTTTGCATTACTACCAACAGGATAATTATTTTGGCTTTCTGCCCCCCTCTTAAGCACAGATGTAGTGACATTGCTCTCTATTTAGCAGGAGACAGAGCACTGCTTATAGCTGAATGCTCTGATCAGACACAAGTGATTGTAAAGGGATAAAGCTTGCTGCTGCATTTTCTCACCCTGCCCACCCCTTCCCCTTCTCCAGCTCCAGTCCCCATTTTTAGCTTTGCTCTGGAGGTTTATGTTCCTCTCCCGCTGATTTCCAAGTACATAGTACCCCTCCTCTGAGGCACTGGTGGAGATGAACCTTCTCTTTCATGTGCCTGTTCGTGTCCTGTTTTTGGTATTAAGGCTGCTTTCCAGTAACTGTTGTAGGTTTTCCCCTTCTCAACAACCAAGCACCTTGGCCAAGCCCCTCTGTCTCCCTCAAGCCCAGTCACACTGCCAATGGCCCGTACTGAAATCAACATCCAGTATTAGAGATGAAGTACATCTCCTGCGCCAAACAACCTTTGCTCTCTTTCCTTAACCTCGCTAAAGTCGGGTTCTTCACAAGCATCGACTGTATTTCAAATTAAATCTCTATCCCTTACCTTTTAAAACCCTGCACCCCTTTCCCCTTGCGGCCAGCCTCGCTCCAAATAAAACCATAAAATAACCAAAAGCACCCGAACACCTGAAGAAGCGCAACCGGGATCCACACCTGAACAAATCCTCAGTGGCTTTAGTGGTCGGTAATAGCCTGTGCCTGACATGTCCTCCTTTCCCCGCGCGGGCCGATTTAACCCAGAGCCCTGGAATCACGCCAAGGTCCCCCGGTGGCGGGGTCGGCGGGATCTGTTCCCGGGCAGCTCCGAGGCGGTGGGTGCTGATTCCCCTCCCGCCCCGGCTTGCGCACCCGCACCGCAGCCGCCGCCGCCTCACCGGCGGGCGCTCGAGCATCCCGCGCCGCGTTCTCCCCGCCCAGGCTCCCGCCCGCCAGAGCCGGGCCCGCGCCGCTGGCAGCCATCAAGTGGCTCGTTAAGGAAATGCAGGTGAGTGTGTGCGGCCGAGCGGCTGCAGCTGGAGACGCGGGGTGTGTGCCTGTGTGTGTGCGAGCGGGAGGCTGGAGCGAGCGAGCGCGAGCGAGTCAGCGGGAGCGGCCGGGAGATGCTCACCGCCTCTGCTCCCCGCCCCGCTGCACCCGGCGGCCCGAGCGCGTGGGGCAGCGCCTCGCCCTGACAGACTTGCCTCCTCCTCGCCGTCTCGGCTGCTGCTCCCGGGAGCGGCTCCCGGGCCTCCCCCACCAGCGCTCCCCTCCCATCCGAACCCTCCCGCTCCTCCTCCTCAGCCTCCTCCCCTCGCGCGCGGCGCTGACAGCCTGCCTTTGCCGGCGAGAGTGCAGGTACTTTGCCTTCAGAATAATTTGCAGGACCCAAGCAAGCTTTCGGAGCGCCCTTTATCTCTTGTTCCTGCGCCCCCTCCCTCCGGAAAAGAAGATCCCACTTTTGAAACAACCAGAACCCAAGCACCCCACTAAGCCAAACCCTGACGGGCTGCTCTGCATGTGCTATATCCCTTTTTGCAGTTTATCCTGGGCCTGTGTGGAATAGAAAGACAATTCTCTATGTGACTGGCAGGAAAGAAAAGAGAAGACTCCTCAGGGTTTCCAAGGAGGAATGGAGCGGCTGCTTTAGTAAGTAAACTGTGCTTCTCTATTTCTTGTCTCTAAAGTGAGGCATATGTCGAATGCTTTCTCCACTGTGGTATGGACAGTTTGTTCGTTTTACAAGGGAAGAACTTGACTTATATAACTTCAATAGTACCTATTTGAGAAGTGGTTTGCTAAGCATTTTTTTTTTTTTTTTTTTTTTTTTTTTTTTTTTTTTTTTTTTTTTTTTTTTTGAGGAAGAGGACTTGAAGACTTCTGTATGAGCAGCTTACTAGGAATATGTTTTTTAAACGCTTATTGTTCAAGGGCTATTGAAGCCTGGCTTGTGAAAACGTTGGTTGGTTCTAAGATTTAAGGACTGATACCTGGAGAAAGCTGGAGAATTCTGAATTTCACTAGCTCACTTCTCCTGTACCTTGAATCCTAATCCACCTCAACTTCTATCCTCTGACTTCCCTTGGTTGATTGTTTTATCTTTAGTTCTAAAGAGCCCTGGGCCAGGAGGGGGGGAAATGGGTCAAAGGAAAGTTAATAGAGATGGTTTGAAAGACCAGATGAAAATCCTGTTGGGATTTCTGCATGTCTATGAGCAGATAATATGGGGAGGAAATCCTGGAAGTAGCTTAGTTGGAGAATCTGGATGAACTTAATTTGGAGAGGGAATGTGAAAAATGCTTTGGAGAGGGTGGGAGCTAAGCTTCTGACTTTGACACAGCAGGTTATAAACTGTGACAGGGGCTCAGCAGCCAGTGACAGGTATAAGGTGTCTCACAAAGCTGAATATCTCTGCATCAAAAACTTTTGCAGGAGGTATTCCTCTTGGGGCTAACATCACCATATCAGTGGCTACAGCATTCCTGTAAAAATAAGCAGGACACTCTTTCTCTATGGAAGGGTTAATGGTATCTTAAAAAAAAAAAAAAAAAAAAAAAAAAAAAAAAAGAAAAAAGAAACAAAAGATATGTAGTCTAACATTTGCCAATATTTTGTGATATCTAAATAAAACCTTTGTGTTATGTCAGGAAAAATATAGTTGAGTCAGTTTGTTTTGCACAACAAGAAGAGAATCAATAACATTTCAGCATTTTTTCTCTTTATCACTGCCAAATGGATTCTGAATCTAATTCTTCTTGCATTGTTACATATACAGTAGGTGCAGTAGGTGTTGAAATTGAGATAAAACAGAATATATTTTTAGCAAATGTAAAGTGCTTTGATACAATAGCATTTATACTGACTACTGTGGAGTAGTGATTAGAAAAAGTTTATCTGTTTTATATTTGACTTTCAATTTTTTCTCAGAATAAAACATATTTCTAATAAAAACAATGCAAAAGTTATAAACCAGACTTAAAATTACAACTACTTACCTCATGGAGAATTAGTTTAATAACAAAGCATATCAAGTGATACCTAAGGGCTTTCTCATAGTTAATTGTTGATAATGGTTCAGTGAAAAGATTTTTACTTGTGTATTAAGTAAGCATATAAAAGCAGCAGTATTTATTTGCCATTGCTTTTATAAATTATAAAAATTGTTTTTTAAAATTGTAAACTACTGTGCAATGGTTAAAAATGGAAAGACCTTTTAGATTTATGATTATCCAATGTTTAAAGCTCTAAATATCTTGGGACATAAGTTTTAGAGTGATGAGATAGGGCAATAGGACAGTTGATGAATTTGTTGACATGAAGTTATCGTAGATGGAAATCATTTGGGAAAGATTTGTCATTATTTCTTCAATATTACTTTATTTCTTATCCAGATGGGGTTTTAAAGAGGTATTACTTCTCTCAGCTGCCATTTCTATTATTGGTTTAAAAATTAATTTAAATAATTTAAAATGAAGTCCTTGGTTGATGAAATTTGGATTACACCATATGACCTCTACTCATTCGTGACCTCAGATTTCTGAAAGAATGTCTGATATTTGAAAAAAATTGAAAAATAAAGGAAGATTGTACATAAGTATCCAAATTTAAGAGTAGTTCAACATCTATTAAATATATTTTACAACACAGTATATTTTGCACAGTAGAAAAGACAGGAAGAATTATTCATCCTGTTTGAATTTCTGCAAGTAAGGATTTATAATTAACATTTAAACTAAGCTGACACACATTTGTCTCTGTTAAAATTATGTCATAATGCTAAGGAAAATAGCCTGAATTAAAGCTGTTTCTAGTAAAGCCTACTCAGATAGTTGATCATTGTCTTTATAATGACAGAGAAAAAAGTCGAACCTTGATGGGGTGAATAAATTCTCAGCATTTTTGCCACTAGCTTTCCATGTTATACAGAAGGAGTTGCAACTTTAAAGTTAAAAGAAGAAAGTTGCTAGTGTCAGCAGTAATGTGTTTTATTATGCAATTGTTCTTGTTATTCAGATCAGATAATGGCCCGATGAAATACATAAGCAGTCTGCAGGGAATGAATGATTAATTCCTCTAACATGTGTGCTTACTAAAGGAGTTCTTACTAATAAAGTGCTGTGTACCTGCATTTGCTTACAGTTGCAATTGGTGAAGGCAAATAGACTTTTCTTTTCCTTTAATATTAACATAGAATTTACAAGTCTACTTCTGTAACTATAGCAACATAAAGATGATTTTTGTGGACCACATGGTCTTACATTTTATGGAGCTCTAGATATGATAATGGTTTACTTAGACTTAATATAGAAAGTAAAACAATGTTAATTAGATATGTTATTGGAAGGTTGAACTATTAATAAAAATTATCTTATTTTTCCTTCCATGAAATGACAGTACATCTTTTCTATGTATTACTAGTGGGATGCATGGAGCCAAACATATGCAGATATAACTACAAATGACATTTTTTTTTTCTTTAGTGAGGTTAAGTGTAATGGAAAGATAAAATATTGTTAATTATCAAAGAACAAGCTAAACACTGTATTGAAATTTTAGGGATTGATAATAGCATTTGTAGGAATTGTCGTGGTTACGATTGGTGTAAATTGTTTTGCAGTTAGAAATGTATCATCAATGTAACTTTTGATATCTCTACATGTCTAAAACTGGATTATGGTAGAGGATAGTGAATAGACATATTTTATACGATAATTTGAGGACAGGTGACCTGAAATGCAATTTGCCTATTTGAATTTTACCTACCTACTCATTTTTTCTTTAGAAATTTCTGAAAATATGGATGTTCAAAATTGCATAATTAAATCAATGTTTCAGTATTTATATATATCTTAGTCTATTTAACTATCTCATACTTAATTCATCAAATAACCTACGTAAGACTCCTCTATTTATTAGAGGAGAAACTTTAACTTCAATAGTTATTTTTTAGACATACACCTATGATTAACATAATAAACTTCAGCATTGCATTATATGCTATATCATATCAGTATTCAATAATGCTAATTTAAAAGTTATAGTGAGAGTGAGATGAACAGGATTTTGTACCCAGTTGAATGCCACTTTGGTTTATTTATCTCCTATTTTTAAGTGCAATTTCTTTATAACTGTCAGTTCAATGGATTTTTATTAGGTCTTTCAAAAGCATTTTGGCATCAGTAAATAATAAATAAATTTCCATTGGTACAGTGAAATGATATGGAAATAATTGCACTTGAAACACACTTTTCAAACTCTTTTCAAATTATTGAAGGAAGAAAAATGGGTGAAGAATCAAAAAAGTAAAAGGAAAAACAAAACATGAAAAGAACAGAAAGAAGGAAAAAAAAGAAAAAGAAGCAGTAAGCAGCAGGTGAATTAGTATGTGATAATGTATTCAAGGCTTTGAGTTTTGGGTTTTCCTCTCCCTGTTACAATTGGCTGCATGACCCAAGGGATGTAACCTGGATTCAACTATCTGTAACTAGGTTTCCTCTTCTGTCAAATAAAGATATTGGCCTAGCAATTTGAGATCTTCTCAATTCCAAAATTTTATGATACAAACTAATTAACTATTAATATAATTGGTATTAGCATTTAGCATATTGTCTGATTATACTGTGACAGTATGAAAATCCATATAGGAGTTGGTGGCAAGCATATTGTTTGAAGAAGGGCTAAGGAAATTGTCCTAAAACTGTTTTTAGCAGTTCTTGGACACTGTTGTTATGTGGATTGAATGCTTATTTTGAGTGACTTTGGAGGAGGAGGCAGAAGATTATGGAAGAAGGGAGGCGGATTAAAATTACTCTAAACCAGTGGTACTCCTGCCACTGAGAGAATATTACATGACAAAGTATTTTTAGATTTTTGATGGCCTACTCAATAACAGAAAGGTGTGAGAGTGTAAAAATAAAATGAAATATTATTTTCTTTAGTTTTCTCATTTTTCCTTTATTTCTGCATGTTATATTACAATATCACATTTAGATAAATGTGCACAATTGTATTAGAAATAGTTACTTCAGCCCTTGCGCTTTAAGGAGGAAATTGAGGACTTCAAATATTAAAAGATAAAGATGAATTTCCCATTTTCATAGAGAGGTTTTATATACCAGTGTATCTAAGATGCTTCTTTGGCAAGTAAATAGACAATACTTCAAATAGCCATTAGTACATAATAAAATAATCTCATTGATGATGTAAGATACAGTGTATTTTCTCTAAAAAATTTATAAGGACAAATTTATAATTATGGAAAATGAACACAGATAATAAATATAAACAGTGTTAATTTTAAATGCTTGTTCTTAAAGAAAACCAATAATTCATTCTTCAATAGAATTCATATTATATAATTGATGAAATTGGAAACTTCTTTTCCCCTCTAGGAAAATCAATATGGTTAATCCTTTACTTTCTGTAATATAAGTATTTGGATTATAGCAAGTAGATCTATGTCTCTATAAAATGTGTACTTTAAAATCACTGGAGCCTGGGATATCAGGCTATACTTTATTTTTAAACTTGCAAAATATAGCTGATGTCATCAATTATTTATAGAGACTTGATTTGTTTTTGATTTTGTGGGTTCAAATGTGTGTGCTTATATGAAGATATATATATTTCATCACATCTGTTCAAGATGGAACTTAGTGAAAATGGTGTGCTTAAAACTTTTAGTAATAGAAGATCAACAATATACCATTTTATTAAGGTCTTGTCTATTGTAAGTTTATGTATTTTCTCCATACTTTATTGTAATAGTTAAATATTTTAAAACGTTCAGATAATGATAATATGGAAAAGTTTTATCTCTATATTCTAATATACATTTACTTACATTATATGGTAAAAAGAAAAGAACAAATTCATAGTTGGCTATATATATTTAATTTGAGATTAATGATGGTTTAAATGAAATGTATATAATTTTAACTGGGGTGCCTTGTATGACTTATTGCATATGTGATACTATCTTATTTATTCTGTAAGGAACAATATAATTAAAGTTATAATTATAATTATAATTAAAGTTAGATTTAGTAAACTTCTGAAATAATTATGTTTAAGTTTCCAAATATTTAAGTCTACTAATGCATTCATTGTATTAGAACCACTGTGAATTATAATTGTTAAAAACTATCTGAAGTTCCATTTCAGTATATAGTTTGTATTGAAAAGGGAACCCTTCAGCCACTATTTGAACAAAGAATAAAGCCAAGTGAATACTTTGTGCATATCCTCCTTTTACCATTAAATGCACAAATGCATTCTGGGATTTATGTTAGAGGAATAATTCATTTTTTTTTTTTTTATAATTCTGGGTAGTTTAGTACAAAGGCCTACAACTTTATTCTTTTACACACACATACACACACACACACACACACACACACACACACAAATCACCTAAACCAATAATCCATCTACACTTCCAGGAAAGGTTAATTTAATGTACAAAACCACCAACAACAAAAAAGGGGAGCAGTGGGATTCTACTGTTTCTCAATTTGAGGTGGCCTTTGCCATGTATCCAATATCTTTATTTAGGAAGCAGGAAAAGCACTCGTGTGCTGACAACCCTGGGATATTGTCCCATTATAGTGACTCAGACTCTTTATAATCAAGGTCAGAAATTCTACTCAGAGATGGTGTGAATGATGGAGAGGGGAGAAAAGAGAATGTTAACCTCACCCTAGATTTAATGTTCTTCCATTTAAATTATTCCTACAGATGTCTTTCAAAATCAGAGATTGGTCTTTTAACCTTGGGCTGAGTGGTCATTAGATAACAGGGAAGTCAGGCTCATGCCTTCATTGTGCCACTTTTCCAAGTTTTGACATTATTGCTGTATATCCACCTGGAACCATAGAAAAGACTTTGTTGCTTAATAATCTGTATATATTCTTCTTTAATTTTGCCACAGAAATCATGGACAGGACAATAATTCAGATACTGTAGCTCCATTTTGCACTTAACACTAGAAATTATCCCTTCTTCTATCTCCCAACTTATATATGTTGTCAAGTCAGAATCATTAGTAAGGACTATACAATTTATGGCACATGGAAACATGCAATTTGTTCCCCAGATATTGATTGAGTCTCCTAGGTGCCATTCTATGGTTTTATGAAATTTTATGATGTTTTTATATCATTGAGAATTTTTTGACTTTATAGGGAAGATGGAATATCCCTAAATTAACTCTCCTTTTAGATCATGGGAGTATTTCTAGGTACACATCCTCCTTTACCTATTTCCCTCTCATTCACTACATCCTGAGTCAGAGGTATTTCCTCTAGAAGCTGAGAGTAATCCATGTTGCTGATTTAGCAGTTGCAGTCTCTGTTGTCTTAATCTGGAATTTGTTGGCATCCTTCATCATCTTTGAGAATGGATTACTCCAGTGTCAATTCCTTATGCATGT
This sequence comes from Tamias sibiricus, assembly GCA_025594165.1. NCBI lineage: Eukaryota > Metazoa > Chordata > Mammalia > Rodentia > Sciuridae > Tamias > Tamias sibiricus. The sequence goes on along the minus strand of CM046657.1, from coordinate 159,548,484 downwards.
CCTCGTCTCCAAAATTCTAGAGAAGCAGTAAAAAACATAGTAAGCATTCGTGGTTCTATCTTCATATTAACAATGTATAGAAAATACTAATAAATTTCCAGACTACTGTAGCCATTTAAAATCTACCTAACAAAACCTGTATTCCTAATTTCACAGAATACAAGTGACAGTTGAGACTCATGCAGTTGTTTTCAGCTCTCATGAAAGCACCATAGCAGAAGTCCTTTTTCTCAGGAAAGAAAGCAGGCAAAATGAAAGAAATTGTGTACATTTTGGGGTGAGCATGAGACGTGTTAAGGGGACCTATACTATGTACTTTTGATCAAACTGCCAAAAAGGAAGGAAAAAGTACAATATAAATTTTAGAACAATACTGGGGTTGCTAAATATCTTTGAAGTTAATAAATTACCCTTATTTCATTTCTTAATTTCTTTTGAAGAAATCATAGAGACATTTCTGACTAAATTTGTAAGAGTTTTATTTCCCTTTCATTCTCCCTGAAATCCCTTATTAAAGATGCATTGAAATTATTACCCATCCAGGAGTGCTCAATAAAAACTTTGAAAACTAGAGCCGAGATGGTAGATTGTTTCACCTTCAAAAGTTTGTTTTTTTTTTAATATTTCTGAAGTTTGAAGCTGAATCATTACGTGCTAATATAAGGGAAATATTTTCCTATCATTTGCTATTTCACATTGTATAGTGCAATACACCCAATTAGCTTCTAATTAATATTTATATATTGTACTTACTTCAAGGGACCATTGCTTGTAATTGTAATGTGTGAGGATGTCTGGTGGCTGATTCTCTGAATGGATGTGTTCATTCTGTGTTGTATGTGCTCTCCATTTGTTGTATCTTCGGAAACGCATGTGGTTAGCTCTGCAAGGCATGGCTTAGCCTCATCATTTATATGTGTGTGGTGGGAAATAACAGAGCTTTCTTGTGGTAGAATCATGTGCTTACAAGGACTGGATTTAGTACTTTGTTCTCTGATTTCCGTGCCCCACAGGATGGTATTCCTTCCTTTTTAATTTTTTCAGTGGCTCAAATCCTTCCTATTCTCTGGGGCACCCCTTCCACTTTATAAACCTGCTAGCATTTAATAATACAAATTACATGTTTCGTAAGATGCACTGATACTTACTTGTTTTTCAAAGTAGATGCAGTGCCTCTTAAGAGATCTAATTTTATCATCAATAAAGATATGGATAGCTGTCTTCAGAGCAAGGATATTCAAGCAATATCCAAGAAGTGTTGGTGTGATATTTTATGTTTTCTGAACCTGGATATCTTCCTTTTCTCATTATTCAACAGTCCTATCTCTTCTAATTTCTATTTCTAGTGCAAAGTTCCCTTTTCTGCCCATTTTTTTTTTTTTGACCAGGTTGGTCTTACGAGACTATGAAAGGGTAGTTGTTAAGATTTTAAAAGAGATTATACTCTTGTCTGTATTATGTGATTTTCTTTCTTGTCTGTTTTTTCTCATCCATGTAATAGTCCACATTTCATGAATAGTCCATCACTATGTCAGAGGGAAGAAATTATACCCCCCCACATCCCTAATCATGAATAGTTTTCAGGATAATTTATAATAATCTTATTTTTTCTTGGGTTCTTGAATTTATTTTTAGTCCCATAATACCTTTACATAAGCTCTAGAGAAATCTCCAGATAGAAGGAGATAATAATAGCTAACATTTACTGCTACCTTAATGTATTCAATTGTCATTGTAAGTGCTTTATGTGCATTAATTTATCTCCACAAGAATTTGGTATAATCATTACCTTTATTTTACAGATGAAAAAACTAAAGTATACAGAGGCCAGATAACTTGCCCAAGGTAGCATAGTAAGTTAAGCACCTGGGCATTCTGCCTACAGATTCCACATTTTAAACCACATTGTTATGTTGACATTGTGACACAAAATAATTTCTAAGAATTGTAACGTGTTTTTCTTGATGTACAACATTAATATATAAGAGAAATGTCACAATTATATAGATTCTTTATATAAAAAGTGGAAAAAGCATGGAATATAGATGCACTTTTATAATTCAATTCCTTTTAAATGAATCAAATATAAGATATCATGAGCAAATGATTAGGTATGTGAATGCAGAAGGACTTATATTCTAAAAATCCTGCTCAAGATGTTATCACATCACACCAAGGCAAGCTAGCTCTAGATTTCATATCCCAAATTTGAGTGCATAAGTGTGGTGTAAATGCTTTGAGTATATTCTTTTACTTCATTTGTGATTTCTGATCCTGCAGAAAGAGAACCTGTTGTACTCTCTGCTTTTCTCTGTGGTAGTCCTCCAAGCACCCTAAGCTCAGGTTCTTGTCCATGCAGAGATTGATGAAGGTAGTTCTAACCACTCAGTTCTTTTTAGCCCTGTGGCCACAGATTTCATGCTGTATCAGCTCCTTAAACACCTTGCTGCCCTTAATGACTGGCAACCAAAATCTAGTGTTTGAGAACCAAGAGTTTTGAGTCAGGTCACCCTGCATAAGAGAGGTGAGAGAATAGAAATACAAAGGCAGGGAAGATGAACTCCTGATGTAGTATGGGGTGAAGTTTAGAGTCACAGGGTTCCCTCTGCCAGTGACTATAATTCAGAGTATTTTAATGCATATCCCCCACATGATAATGAAATGTGACCGTCATAATTCATTGATGCAAAAAAATATAATAATGCTGGTCATAGCAATAGAGAAATATGTAAGAAGAGGAAAGCCAAATATTGGTCCTATAGGAGTTATTTTAAATATAATTACTGTGTAAACTGCTTACTCCTGATGCTTTGTTGCCATATATTATGTTTATACCACTGTATATGCATTGGATTAAAATTTTGTAGGTTTTACTTGATTGCAATAGCAAACTATTTTTTATTTTATTTTTTTCTCATGTTGATTAATGTTGGTATATTGTAGTATGGTTGCTTACTTGACCTTAAAAGAGAATATGAGTTACAACATAATTTGTAGCTTAATATTTAGATTATATGGATGGGAAAGTTAAACTACTATCTTCAGACTAATCAAATTTAAAAAGTTAAATAAAAATTATCTTCAATAAGCCGGATGCAGTGGTACGTGCCTGTAATCCCCGCTGCTCACGAGGCTGAGATAGGGCAATTATGAGTTCAAAGCCAGCTTCAGCAAAAGTGAGGCACTAAGCAATGCAATGAAACCCTATCTCTAAATAAAATGCAAAATAGGGCTGGGGATGTGGCTCAGTGGTTGAGTATCCCTGAGTTAAATCCCTGGTATGACCCCCCCAAATGATCTTCAACAGACATTCATTTCTAGTACATGAGACATGTGCAGTGGATATGGATGGAAATTTGGTGCCTTGATATTTAAAGGACAAAAGAAATATCAAAGGTGTTTCATGCAATTATGAGAATTACTGTGTGAATTTAAAAAAAAAAAAACTCAATAAAAAATAAACTTTGTATTTCTTGCCTTATTGAATCAATACTTCTTATACCTTAGGTAAACATTTGTGTAGTTATAATTTTAACTAATACTATAACATAGTAAAACTCATACAAAAATGCCTTTTTCTACATTAGGGGAATACAAAAACATATTTAAGGTTTAGAAAGTTAAAATGCAAAGTGTAGAAAGTTCAAATACAAAAAGCAGAAAGTTAAAGTTGTTTTATGACTCATAGTTCAAGAGCCTCAAAACCGGTACCTTTCATGTGTGAAATATATATAAACACATAGTGAACAGAGTAATTGGATTATGCTTTCTCCTGTGAGACAGCTCCTTTCTTCCCTAAGGTCTTCTGATTACTTGTTAAGAAAATTCAATGAATTTTCAGTAGTAAATGAGAGTTGAGAAGTAGAAAATGTGCCAGAGTGGGCATTTTTATGATGCAAACCTGTCCACCAGAGACCTTCAGGGAACTGCCAAACTGTTAAACTGCTTGTTATCATCTAAAGTTTGGGCTTTCATTACTATAAAGCTTGAAGCCGGAACAGTGGTCAAAAAGGCCCAACTATGATGCTATAGAATGGCTAAAATATCAGCAATGTGATCATTTTATATCTTTTCTATTTACAACAGTTATCTCCAGGTCCAGAGGTTAGCTGCTTTTTTCCATCCTCCCTCCCTTCCTTCCTTCCTTCTTTCCTTCCTTCCTTCCTTCTTTCCGTTAGTCATTATTTCTGAAATGCAATATATACATCATATGCAAATCATTTGAATGTGCAGTATATATAGTACATGACATCTTGGATTAGGTCTCCATAAGTAAGCAGGTGTAATAGGTTGAATTAATTAGTTAAATTAGTAAAATATGCAACTTCAATGGAGTATAATAGTCTTTAGAAGTCTAGATTGTCTTATCAAATGCAGGGTAGCATGAACCTTTAGGTCAGTAGGGTTCTGCCTTAAAAAATCTATCAGTATCCAAGCCTCATTGAGCCTACCTATATTTTATTTATATTTTTGATACTGGGAATTGAACTCAAGGCCTTGCACATTCTAGCTAAGCACTCTATCATGAAGCACCATCCCAGGCCCACCTTTATTATTATTGTCATCATTATTATTATCAATTCCTTCCTTACAGTTATAACTTTTAGTATCTTGCCAAATCTAACAGTTGTAACCTGGATGGCTACCTCCTGTATTTTTTTTTCCCTCTGTTTACCACTTCTGTTATATTCCTTGCCACACACATACCAATAAACAAACAAACAAGAACAACAACAACAAAAAAATCTAACCACTCCGCCAAAAAAAGAAAAAAAAAAAAAGGTGATTTTTAAAAACTGGTTATGCCTAAAACAGTGAATGATTCTTTATTGAATAGATGGTCATATTAAAAACATTTTGTAGTGTGACATAAAGGGACTTTTATTTTTCCAGATTACAAACAACCTTTTCATCTTTATTTCTTGCCTTTTTCCCATAGAATTTTATAATTAGATCTTAAAAACACCTTAAAGTTAGAATTAAATATTTTTGGTTACTTTTGATAAAAATGATGATATCAACTGTGAATATTTGAAACTCCAGTTTATTTTCTATTTGGACAGGCAGGCTAATAATTTGTAATATCATGTGGTGTCCTTCAGACACTAATTTTGCATTTTATTTCAGCGTATCATGGATGAGTATTCTTTCCAGTCAATGACTTATTTTACCATCATATCCAACTTTGGAGGGACCTCTTTATTTCTGTGGCTTTGCTTAAGTTGAACCACCTACTATATTATTTCTGCACAACAAATTGATCAGTTTTCTGTTGTTTCCCAGCAGCAGCCAGTGTCTGCCGTAGAAAGTAATGATCTCTAGCAAAATTTTATGTTGTGTTTCCCCTGCCAACTCTGAAGTGGTCAGCCTCCTTTGGCTCATCATTCTGAAACTGTGTGGGTTTTTTCCTGTAGCCCAGACTCCATAGATGTATGCTTTGCTGCTCACAGCTTGGCTGAGCTCCAGGTCTTTGTTGCTGGAGATGTGACCAGAACATCTGTTGAGTATGGCATGTATGTAGTGACTCTCATCAATCTTATGCATTTGGGTGTCCTTTCCAGACTTGTATACATTGTGTAACATGAAATCTGTCTTGATGAGAACGTTGCAGACCAAAAAGGGAAACAGTATGTAAAATATTTTTTGATGTTGCTTCAATAATAAGAACTTTTAGGAAGCTCTTACTGGGTATTTATTCAACATTTGAACATTTTTTTTTTGTAGAATTCCCAAATAATAATGATTTTTAAAGGAAATTTGTGTATATAATTGGTTTATAAAAGTCACTGATTTTTATTTATTTATTTATTTATTTTTGATATGGGGAATTTAACCTAGGGTTACTTTACCACTGAGATACATCCCTAACCATTTTTTAAATTTTTATTTTTAGACAGGGTCTCTCTAAGGTGCTTAGGGCCATACTAAGTTTTTGACACTGACTTTGAATTTGGGAAGCCTCCTGCCTCAGCCTCCCGAGCTGCTGGGATTACAAGTGTGAACCACTGTACCTGGCTAGAAATCACTGATTTTCAAAGTGATCAATTTTGGTTTATCTTAGGATAGTTACCACAGATTTAAAAATGGTATGTCAGGGTAAAGTAAGTCATGTAGTCATAACTCCTTTCTCCATATTTTAAATGACCATGGAATATCTTGCATGGATTCTTACTTTAGGTCACAAAAAGAAAATAATGTGATAGCTATGTAAATATTGATAGTGTCCATAGTAAAATATTCCTACGATCTCAATAATTCCTGATGAGACCATATTCTCTGAGACAGTGAGCAATGTTGATGATTATTTAGTCTGATCTGTAATTTAGATGTTCAGTATTCAACATTGTATTAATTAGATTACAGACTAAGTTCCCTGTAACCATGAAACTGCAAAACAAGTATCTGAAGCAGAGACATTTTTCTTAATAGCCCTAGGTTCCAGCCTGACATGGCAAGTTTTGACACAGTCATTCATAGCCCCAGGTTGATGCCGTTTTGTTGCTCAGCCATCATATTGGGAATGGTTCTCATCTTCATGGTCAAATTTAGGTAATGGACTTGAGGTCACGAGAAACAGAATTGAACAATTCCAGTTGCCTTGGCAGAAATTTTCTGTTTCTACCCAATTGAACCCAGTCATATGTTTATATTGAACTGCATCTAAAGCTGGGAAATGTAGCCCATACCTCTTTAGTTTTATACCTAAAATTTGATAGTTCCTGTTATCTAAAAACTTTTATAAGGCTGGAAATCAATCCCAGGAACTTGTGCATACTAGGCTAATTCTTTACCATTGAACTACAACCCAATCCAGAGAGTCGCTGTTATTTAAAAAAGGAACAGGAGAATAAATAATGAAGGACCTGGTATACTTAACACATTTACTGCTCATTTTATCACAAATTTGTGGCTTACATTCTCTCCCTGATGTCTTTATATCCTGTACTAGTCTTTACTCTCTGAATCTAGAACAGATACTTTATACATTTTGTTATCTACTCTCCAGTTTGGAATCAATCTACCTACCTACCTATCTACCTACCTAGCTACCTACCTAAATATAGATATATACATATAAGCCCCTTTGTCTTTCTGATTATTTATTTCATTGATAGTTGTAATGATGATTTTTTTTTCTCCAGCAATCCTTGGTGTCTCATTTTATACACATACACGTGCACATGAGCGCGCACACACACACACACACACACACACTCACACACACACAATAGCCCCATGTATATATAATATATGCATATGTAAAATGAAATGAATCAAAGTCTATAATGTATTCTAGAAAGGATCCCTTCATAACCATCATACATATAGTTGTATATATTATATAACTATATATAATTGAAGTTATATAATATAGTCGGTCCAATTAAAAACACCCATACATTTTCTTGTTTGATTGATTTGTTTCGTTTTCTCTGTGTGCATGCGTGAGTGTATAGTTCAAAGACTTTTATTAGTAAAGAAAAATCCTTCCATGATGTGCACTACTGAATTTTTATAGTTAGTTCCTCAGAAGTAAAGGTCAACTTAGAATCTAGGTGACTTAATCTACAATCCAGGCTTTTGTGCTATAAAGAGTTCTACTGGCATTTTGTGTAGTGTTAATTTACTTTCTATACAGAAGTACCTTGCTCTTTCTTCACCATCATTTCCTTTCCATGTTGGTAAGTTCCAAGCATAAATCATGGGCAGAGTTTCATATATTTTAAATTATGGTAAGAGGTCAATTTTATTTTCTGAAGATGTATTTACTTTGAGCTAGGAAATTCAAAATGTTTAATACTTATGATAAAACTACATAGAGCTTTGTTAAGCATGAAATAATATCTAAGATGAAATAAGTGACATTAAAAACAGAATTGATACAGTGAGAGTTATAAGTTTTGACTCATCCTGTGTTGTTAGATTTTCTGAGTTCAGACATCTGAACTTTAGTCTTTGGTTTTCTGGTTACTCCATCCACAATGCAGTTGTCTGATTAGACTGTCTCGTTTTATAGTGAATCCTGTGGGTAGATTTGGCAAGGACAGCAAATATCTATACCTTACATCACACCCATCCATCAGGAATGCATTAGCACCTATGCTTCTCTCCGGAAAAAAAAAATATTGTGAAATTGTCCAGAAAATCAAAATACCATGGAAACGTATAAGCAAGCCCACCTGGAAAGACTCAAGGACTTCAGTGGAAGTCAAGTTTGTTCTTAATATAAACTGTACAATTTCTTTCTAGAAAAAGAAAAAAAAATGCTTCTGCTGACATTCTTGCCTGTAAATAATGCAAGAGTAAACACTAATAATTTCAATTAATTTTGAAGTGTAGCTTTAATTTTTCTAATTAGAGCCAATATTCCTAAATCTGGGACTTCTGGTGGAAGTTAATGAAATCTTTGCTTACCATTGCAGTTACATTATAAAACCTGCTGTTGAAGTGCAGAATGCTTTAATTAAAACTATATTCTAATCTAAAATGAGCTGTTTTAACTCCTTAAAAACTTTCAAGTATCGTGTTATTTTAAAATGGATATTAAATGAAGTTCAATTGCATTTTTTGATTTTTCTTGGCTTGATATTTCAATGTTAATAAAATACCTGGTTTTCTTTTTGGAGTCAAGGGGTAAATCATTATATATATTTGGTGTGTTTATGAAACCATAAACAGTGTTCAAGTGTATTTATTCAAAGCATAGCTTGTTATAAATTTACTTTTGACACAAAACTAATAAAATATTAAATTATTATAAGATATAAAGAAACAAGTGTGCATTTGCATATGCTAACAATTTTAAGAGAGTCTTCAAGAGACAAAAATAATAGCATATTCTGTGGAGAATTGTTTTGCAGAGCCCTTTTATGTGTTTCTGATTATTTCTGTTGTTGTTAATGATGCATTTTTCCCCAGCAACTCTTGGTGTCTCACTTTATGTATATAACAGGAAAAATGAATCAAAGACTATAATGTATTCTAGAAAGGACCCCTTGATAACCATCACACAAAAATAGGTAGAAAATGTTTTTACTCTGTTTGAAGTAGCTTTTAGAAACATCCATGAATTTTCTTATTTGATTTGATTTACTTGGGAAAATTACCTATACTAAGACTTGGTTTTTACTACTAGTCATACATCTATGTATTGCCCATGTTGTATCATGTTCTTTCAATGTAAACAAACGTTATTCTAATAAAAATGCAAACACAAAAAATACCTTAGTGTAACCACTTACCATATATTTAATAATATTTTCCCTAACAAAGTAAATTTTATTTTTGTCTTCCATTCTTCACTACCAGATGCACACTTGCCACATTCTCCTATTTCTTTAAGGCCTTTCCTATTACACCCAATTTGGAGTCATGGATAAACTTATCCAGGGCTCATCTTTCTAATAAAAATAATGTCATTCTTAAATTATGCCAATTCAAAGAAAGAGATTACATTTAAATGTCTGCTTACTTTTTGCTTATTTTTATCTTCTAATCCCTCCTAAAATTCTTATTGTTTATTACCATATAAAATATTATTTTGGAACAAAATTTATCTTAGTAAATTGATAGACTATAATTATAATCTAATGCTTATGTATGACAGGACTCAGTAAATGTGATTGTATAAATGAACTAAATGTGTGTGCGGGGGGTAATATATAAGTCACATGTAAACATAATAAAGTGCTTTGGGAACACATTTTATTTCCTTTTATATTTGATATTAGTTCTATGATCATATAAAATATATAATTGATAATTTGTATTATTAGGTAGTAGTTCATTAGTTTTAAATATCTTAATAGTAACTCTCTTAGAAACACTCAAACTCAGATTTCAGTTCCAGCTCCACTACTGACTAGATTTTTAATCTTGAGAGAGTTAACATTTTCTGAAAACTTCAGTTTTCTCACATGTAAAATGAGCATCCTGTTTTCTCAGTTAGTGTGCTTTTATAGGAATAAGTCAATATACAAAGTTATACACAAACACCTGCATATATTTGTTAATATGTTACCAATTATGGTGGATTAAAAGAAAGATAGTTTGAAAGGAAAATAATTTCAGTATTTAAAAAATATACTGCTAATTAAATACATAAAGTGGTGAATAGACAACAGTATACAGTCCTTTCTATTTTAAATCATATAGTTTTTAATCAGTATGCCTTGGACTATGGCCAGTATATTTTTTTCTTATTATAAGATATTATATTATGTTCTTAATTTTGTTTTTACAAAAAAGCCTTATCTTAAACTTATGATGAAAAAGTAGTATATTATAAAGTAGCTTGTAGGAAAAGTATTAAAATGGACTTTACAATTATAATTTTAATTTCTTACAGAAATATATAATGGCATCCATGAATCAGTTAAATAAAAACGTTCCCAGAACTACTGTGTAATATGGGAAAATTGTATTTAAGGCAGGAACATGACTTTGAAGATGTATAGCAGAGTGAGACAGAAAACATTTTTGCCAATGAATATTAGCTTATTTTGTGATCCAAATGAAAAGGAAACATTCTTTCTAAAAGTTCCTAGTTAGGTTTGCTCCACTTTGCAGAAATTTAGAACTAAGATAGCTTGCTGAATTGTCACCAGTTTTTCCAACTTACTTAGAAGTTATTATTGGTTATTGAGAAAAAAAATTGTGTAAAGTTCTTCAGTAAGTTGTGAAATTACATTATTGTCTTTTATTGTTCCTCTGTTTTTATTTTTAATTCACTTTTGATGATTAATTTTCTCTAATTAGTAATTAACATTAAAAATTCTTTATAGCAGCTACCTAGGTAATTAACATAGTCCTGTGGATTTTTGTAGATTCAATAGTATGTTAATAGATGCTTTGATTTTACCTAAACTTCATTTCCACTCTGGAAATGGCACCTCCATAGTTACACATGAACCACACAGATAAGCAAATTGAATATTTTATAATCTGAGGTTAGCATATGTTTTATGTTTTTATTGTGTCCCATAAATAGTCACCACTTGGATAATCAAGTCAACCTGTCATTGAGCTGTTGGGAGAAGAGGCTTTTCTGAGTGTTTTTTCCCCCCCAATCTTGACAAGATAAAAGTAAAGTTTATATCACTTCTAACTCTTTAAAGTGCAAATGCTTCTGTAAAGAAGTGGCATTTTTCATTTAATTTGGTGCTGTGATAAAGATCTATTCAGAAATGTGTATCCATACTTCAGCACAAGGATGCCAAATATTTTATCCTCAGCTGCCCTTGTCACACACCTTTGAACTACTAGAAATCTTATGATACCTCATTAGACAGAATAATTGTGGCAAGGGTGTGACCTTGTACCTCTGAAACATTCTCCCATTCAATGGATAGTGTGAATGACTAAGTGGGTCAGGCTCAGAAGGTTGTAAACCATTCATTCTCATTAGGCTGCCAGCCATGAAACTCCAACAACATACCAGGTTGTTTGAGAAATTCAGTGATTTATTGAAGGCATCTCTATATCTGTCTCTCTTAAGGCAATCAACAGTTCAAAGAACAAAAATTAACTGAAAATTTGGGTATAAATAGCATAACTTTATTTTTGCTATATTAAGTTCCCTGCTTGTAGTTAGACTGATTTCATATTAATCATTGATCATAATTTCATAGTTGCTTTATCCTTTCATAATTCTATAAACAAAGATAGAAATATAAAAAGACACTTCCAGTGAACCTATTCAAGACTGCAAAAGCAATATCCACTTCAATTGTACTTGAGACATGCAATGGAATTTCTCCTTTATTTGTTTTTATGGAAAATATAACAATATTTTTTCAAAACTCATAGTAAAATGACCTCTGTAATGACAGATAAAGAATATTATATAATCTGCTTTCTTATGCTTATTCTACCTAGTGAAATATAGTGTTTTGGGGAGGAGATTAATGTAAATAATTAAAAAATGATTGGTAAACATTGAAGCACAACACAAAAGAATATAATTATTTTTCTAGGAAGAAAGCACAAAACCTGAACCCTTACTGTTTTAGTGATATCTTAATTTTGCTATGGCACAATGTATATTTTTAAAAACAAAGGAGAAGGTTTACAATGGCAATGAGAGAAAGTGGATTGTGTAAAAAGTTAAAGCACCATTGTGGAGTGGAAAGACTTATGAAATTGTAGATTTCCTATTTTCTATCTCAGGAATAGAAAAAAAAAAAAACAGACATTTTATCAAGGTTACAAATAGGCTTACATGTCTTTTTAAAAATAGAAATGCATATTTTGTTTTAAGATTTTTCTCTTCATTTGCAAATAGTTCATTAAAATCTGTTTGGCTCAAGTTCCAAAATATTGTCTGTCAAAATTGTACGAGAATTCCAAATCTCTTTGTATTAGTATGGAGTGTGCCATATATATATATATATATATATATATATATACATATATATATATATATGTACAAGGATTATTCATGATATAACTTTAAACATAGCCATTTAGTACAGAAACAGTTCTGAACTCACTAGGTGACCTCAAAATCTCTAATCCTTCCTGTATTTCTGAATACAACCTGTTGGTCTACATTTAATTAGCTTATAACTATAAAATGAAAACATACTTGCAATAATGATAACTTTGGCCTCCCATTTTTATTGTTATTTTTAGTTACATATAACAGTAGAATCCATGTTGATAAAATTATACAAGTATGGAATATATCTTATCCTAATTAGGAGGAGGCTGGGGCCTGTTCCCCTACCAGCGAGGACCTCATTTTTGAGGGTATACATGATGATGGAATTCATTTATGTATTTTCATATATGTACATAGGAAAATTATGTCAGGCTCATACTACTGTCTTTCTTATTACTATCATTCTCCCTTCCCTTCACCTCCCTTTGCCTAATTTATTGAACATCTCTTCTGCCCCTCCTCCCTTTATTGTGGTTTAGCTTCCACATGTCAGCAAAAACATTCAACCTTTGTTTTTTTGGATTAGTTTATTTCACTTAGCATGATGGTCTCCAGATCTATTAATTTACTGGCAAATGTCACAAATTCATTCTTCTTTATGCCTGAGTAATATGCCATTGTGTATATATAATACATTTTCTTTATCGATTCATCTGTTGAAGGGCACCTAGGTTGATTGTGAATTGTGCTGCTGTAAACATTGATGTGGCTCTCATGCTTTAAATTGCAGGAATTTGGGACTTTGCACTGTATCCTTTCTGATCTTTTATTTCTATACTCTCACATGTGAGCTCTAACCTTACTATTCAAATTATAGTTTGTGGAGAAAAGCCTGGGTATCACCTGAGACCTTATGAAAAATACAGTGTCTTAGGCCTAACCCAAGACCAATGGAATTACCTTCCTTGACAGCATCTCCAGGCGCTCCCTATTAAGGTTTGAGACGCATAACTTTAGAATAAAAACCTGTTTTATTCAAATTTGGTCTACTTGCCAATGTGCCACATCATTTTATATTCTTGCAAAGGGTATACTGAGTCACTGCTTGGTCTCATATATTGACATGGCTGTTACCTACAGCTGGGGTCACAACTCTTATGATATGCTGTAATGTTCTTACCTATAAGACTTTCATCCAACCACAAGGCAAGTTTTTTCCCTGTTACCTTCATAAGGAGAAACCATGCTATAATTATTAACATGGTTTATGAAGTTTTGGTGATAAGAATAGGTACATATACTTAAAAAAGACAAGTTACAGTTTAATGCTCCATTTAGTTTTAGTTCATAGTTTTAGATGTCTCATCTAGGTCCCTTGTAATGTTACAGAGCTGGGGCCTTATGAGAAACTGAGACAATGCAAAGACCCCCTTCTAGCCTGATTCTTGTGGTGATCAAGTTAGAAAGATTTCAGACATGTCAGAGTAGCAGGAATGAGTTTATTGATGGGATAGGAGAAAGGAAGGGGATACTCCCAAAGGAGAAAGTGGGTCCTCTTAGAGAGGAGAAAGACAATGTGCCTCTCCTGCACTCTAATTTTATTGGAGATCCCAGAGAAGTTTCCAGAGAGTCCTGCCCAGTTTTACCTCTTCACTGAGAGTGTGGTGACATCAGACTTTCAAGTACCCATTGCCATGGCAACTCTAGCTCACCTTTGCCCATGATGACTGGTTCTAATTGGATTCTTAACCATATATTTTCACAGATTTTATGGTTAGGAGGGACTATTATCATATCCCAGAGTTTCAGGATTTCTCTCAAAAGTCTCCTAGGCTCCTCTCCTGCCTGCATTTCTTGTGCAGTTAGCAGGTAGAATTATTTTCTTAACCTCCTGTTTCCACCATTCACATCTGTCTGTCCCCTAACATTAGGATATCAGACCCACTTGGCTCATAGGTTAGGCTTAATAGGAATTATCTGTTCTGCACACACACATACACACACAAGTTAATCTGACACTTACTGATTTAAAATAACATTTGTCAGCTAAGAAGTTTCTGGGGTCAGGAATCTGGGAATGGTTCAGCTATGTTTTTCTGACACAGAATCTCTTAAAAGGCTGCATAGAGTCAAGGGTGGGGTTGGGGGACTTGCAGTCATCTCAGCCTGACAGCATCATGGAGGATCCACTTTTAAGCTCCAGTTCCTTGCCACTGGGACCACTCATGACATAGTAGGAGAGAGAGTAAGTAAGTAAGAGAAGGAAATGCCACATTGCCTTTTATCACCTCAAAGAAATTGAGTCATTAACTACAGCCCAGACACAACATGAGGAGGTAATAAAGCCTCTTGACTCTCAAGAGACCAGATCACTGGGGCCATCCTCCAGGATCCCACCAAACTCTTCTCTCAGGAGAATAAGTAGTCCTTTCCTGAGAATAACCTTGTTTTCTCTTCCCAATGAGGCAATTTCACCATAGCTTGCAGTAAATAAGATCACATGTACATTAATTAATGGTGTTAGTTTTTAATTTTGAAATAATCTTCAGAGTTAGATGACAACTCTTCTAAAATTCTTTCTGAAGCCTTTTACCTTGTGTCCACATCTCCTGTGAACAACTTTCAAAACAAAACAAAATTAACAGATTCACAAGAGCATTCATCTTCATCAAAACACATAATGATAGTACAGGCATGGTGTCATTTACATGCATGCAAATAAGTTCATACTTCTTCCTTTAAATGTGTCTTCCACTCTGAAACCACACAACACACGCGCACGCACGCGCGCTCGCACACACACACACACACAGAAAAAAAGGTACTTTATGTTTCACCAAGCATTTAGTTTTTAATTTAAAGAAAGCTGCATCTAGGCTAATGATGACTGTGAAGTTCTAGGAATAATTTTTTTTATTAAACATCTCTGAGACTAAAGTGGGATTTTAAATGTGTTGCTTAGGTATTTTCAAAGTGAAGGTGGAGAATGAATGAGCACACTATAATATATCCATACCATAAAATAAAGTATTATAATGCAAAAAAGAAGAAAATATTAATACATTTAACAATTCAAGAATGTGAGTAAATCTCAAGAAATGTTATGTTTACTGAAAGAATAGTACATACAGCATTTTTTACATGAATTTTTGAGACAGGAAATACTAATTTATAGTGAATGTTACAGATCAGTGATTACTTAGGGCATGGGAGATGTGGAAGATTGACTAAAAAGGAACAAGTGTTAATTATAGAATAATGAGAACATTTTCTATCTTGAGATAGTAATTAATATATATGTTCACTTAATTACATATGTTTGATGAAATGATCACTTAAAATGAGTGCATTTGATTTTACATAAGTTATAGCTCAATAAAGTTGATTTTTTAAATGTAAAAAGACTGAATTAGACAATTAACTTTGTGGACAAAATATTTTCTAGCTTCCATCCATTATTAATATTATAGAGGTAGTGGCATAACTTAGTTACAGAACATGCTCTTAAACCATTAATTCAGTCCCCAGTACTAAGAAAAAAAGTTATGAACTAGGTTTCAACCTGAATATCCTTATTCATATGATTTTTCTTAAGGCAAGAAAATTTGAATTTTGCTGATTATCACTTTATATTTGTGGACTATGCCTCAGAAGTTTAATTTTGATGTTATGACATTGTAGATTATTGCTTTTTCCCTTATTGGCAGGTATGAAATGGAACATCATACTTGGTTTATTAATTTATTTTTCATTAATTTTTGTACTTTTTTACATTTGTTTCTACAGATCTTATAAATAGTTACAAATGGAATCACATTAATGTTAATAACATAAATGTATTCATTAAATTTTTTAGCTTATACAAGTTCTTTGTCCTTTGCAAAGACTGCTTATCATGAAGTCTCATGAAGAGTCCCAGGAAGATATTTCATGAGTTCAAATGTAAATTATCACCTGGCCTCTGCCAGTGCTTTTCTTTGTCCTGATTCTAAGCTTCCATTTGGGTAAAGTGTGTCTTCCCTAGATCTCATGGATGCTGTCACATCCATCAGTTTCGGTCTCTCTGTCATGGATATCCTGGATCTTTTGCAGTTGAGACATTGGAACCCATCAGCTGTTACCTTGGAAATTTATTGCCAGTCTAGAGGAGAATGCCATTTCCCTTCCCTCTCTGTTTTTCTGGTAGGATTTGTTAGAGGATTGCTTCTTATGCTTTAAGGACTTAGTCATTCTACTGGAACAACTCCTTCAGGTTTACTTATAAGCTCCTTATCAAGTATTTTCTGTGCTCTATAGGACTCAATGGTGAAACTGAACCCAGGTTAAATCTGATATATATCACTGGGAATATATCACTGGGAATTTCCTTTCTTCTCCTGTAACTAAAACTTAGTTATTGGGTCAAGTTCAACATAACTTTCTTCCTCTTTAGGCTGTGCTTTCTTTCCAGGAGATTCTCAGTTGATTTTGATGACAACATTTCTCCAGGTGTATTGGCTCTGTTTCTTAGACCCACATAGATAATCCTGAAATCCCTTTTCCAGTTTCATGGGAGGATTCCTATTACATTTCCTTACTTTCTATTGTATATAATTCCAACTTACCTACAGTTAAAGCCTAAAGAGGGATAACATCCTAGACATGAGACACATGACTTTGGTTCTGGCTCCAATAAGCTGATGAGCACATAGCTCCTCAGTTTCTTCATCTTTGGCATAAGCGGCTTCTGCTATCTCATCTCATTCAGTAATATCTACTCCCCAGAAAAGAAAAAAAATATATATCAGACATGGGTACATGCTTAAGATGCAAAAATAAGGCAGTAGAATTTGATGTCTGTTGTTCTTTAGTAGGGTATAAAATGTTGAACAAGGGGCCAAGAGACTTTTGCTAAAAATGGAACCATTTGATTAAAGAGCAAATGGAGGAGTCTTTTATACCTTCTAGACAACTGCTTTGAGACTAATAAAGGTGGTAATTTATCACTTTGAAATATACTTAAGAATTCAATATTCAGTACAATTTTTTTTGATAAAGCAGTGATCTTTCACTGAGTTTATTCTACATAATTTTAAATAATCATTAATCTAAGACTTGTGCTCTTCTACTATCAATATTACAATGTGAGTTTTAATTCATAGCTGGGCCATTTATCCCAGTAATTAAAATTTATTTTCGCTTTAATTGTTTGGATAACCATCATGTGCTTGTGTACACTAAGCCACAGTGGCACCTTAATTAATGGCCCCACATTGGTCCTTTGCATAGTTATGTAATAGAGTTTTAATATAGCCTCTAAATGGAAAAATCTTCACTTCCAGAAAGCTTGTTTCTGTTGTGAGTATTGTTTTACACTCTCACTTTGCATGGTCGTAGAAAGATGACAGATCTTGGAGTCAGAAAATTTTGATCTCCATTTTACTGCTAAATTTAATTGTTGACTGGGTGCTGGCAAAGATATAAACTTGAGTTACTGCAACAATAACACTGGGACCACTCATTAATTTGTCATTGTCTATTTGGGGCCAGGCACTGTGCAAAGTACTGAGGATAAAATGGAGTCTAAAAAGTCATCATGTGATATCAAGTGATGTAAGAGCCTTTAATGAGGAAGTAGCTAAGATGGTGGCTGGCTGAGAGCCATAAGGAGGCGTTTACTTGTTTACACCTGACCTTAATGAATTTGACTAAGAATCTTTCTGTGCCACACCTGTACACGTGTATGCTTAATGGGTGAAGAGTATTTAACCAGGCCGGGGGGCGTCAGAGAGAGAGAGAGAGAAAGCAGAGAAGAAGAAGCAAGAATAAAGGAACCATTCATTCCCAGTCTGCCTCCGATTTCTTTCCCAAGGTATTGTTGCCTTAGGCGGCAACAAGTAGTGGCCCTTATGGGGCACGGGAGGTAAGAGAACTGAGGAACCTCACAGGAGTCTCTAGTCAGAGTGGTTAAGAGCGAGGGAAAATGGGTTCGAAAATTTCAAAGATCTGAATTATCAAGGTGATTGAAGATTTGTTATACATAGTTAAAGAATGCCTGCTCTCAACTAGACCTGGGGTTCAGGAAAGTGTTACTGAGTCAGTTAGGACCAGTGAGAGTAGTATTAGTGAGGAGGAATTAAGTGAAAGTAATCTTGGGAGCACAGTCTCCGATGAAATGAGCAAAAGGGAATTAAGAAGGACCGGGATGGAGGACCCTCAAGTGGAGGAACCACTTGTGACCTCTGATCCCCCATGGGATGAATCAATTGTAGAGACTATTAAGGATCTTTCTGGGTGCTTGCATGCCCTTGAGTGTCAAAATTCTAGGGGTCTTTCTAGGTGCTTGCGTGCCCTTGAGTGTCAAAATTCATAGGAACTATGGGATCTATCAGTATTTGAAGATCAAAATGAACAAAGATACCATCAATATCTAGATTTCAAAATTATAAAAAAATATTAAAGAAGCAACAATGACATATGGGACCCAAGCTCCTTTTACCGTAAGCATGTTAGAAACTCTTAATACTTTGAATTTAACTCCTACAGATTGGAAAGGCTTATGTAAGGCAGTATTGAGCGGGGGACAATATTTAGTTTGGAGGTTGCAATTTCAAGAGTTCTGTGTTGAAACAGCTCGAAGAAATGTGGTTGCAGGATTTCCAGATCGTAACATAGACATGTTAACTGGAGAAGGGCAATATGCTGATTTACAGGTTCAGATTCAGTACGATCCTGGAGTTTACGCTCAAATATACTCCGCAGCTGTTAAGGCATGGAAATCATTACAAGGATCTGGTGACTTACAGGGTAGCTTGTCTAAAGTAATTCAGGGACCCAATGAACAATATGCCGAATTTGTTGATCGTCTTTTACAGACAGCAAGTAGGGTTTTTGGAAATGTTGATCAAGCCATGCCATTAGTTGTTCAGCTGGCAGATGAAAATGCCAACAAATATTGTCAAGACTCTATCAGACCTTGGAAATCTAAAAAGGACCTTTCCGTTTATATAAAGCTTTGCAGGGACATAAATGATGCATTTATTACAGGTAGTGTAATCGCAGCAGCCATGAGAGGTGCTTCTCCTCTTAATTTTACAAGAAGGGCTCGACCTAAAAGTTATTATCAGTATAGGCAATCAGGTTATTTTAGAAAACAATATCCCCAAAGAAGGCAAGAGACAATAGAAATAAAACCAAGCTTGTCTCATGCCCCAGGCCGCTGCCCCAGGTGTAAAAAAGGAAAACATTGGGCTAGTGAGTGCAGATCCCAAACTGATATTTATGGTAATATTTTGTCTGGCAATTAAAAAAAACGGGGTACGGGGCCCAATGCCTCGGGGCCCACAAATATATGAGGCATTGGAGAGGGAGTATCCTCAAATATCTGTCCAAATGATTCCTCGACACAATCCCTCTTACCCATTGACTCCCTTGTCAGAGGGATAAGAGGAAGTGCAGGGCTGGACCTCTGTTCCACCGCCCGAATAGTGCTAACACCTGAGATGTGGTTCAACTGATTCCCATGGGAGTCAGGGGACCTCTTCCCTTAGGGACTGTAGGACTTATCCTGGGGCAAAGTTCTAAAAGCTTATCCGGACTTAAAGTTACTCCAGGTGTGATAGATTCTGACAATGGAGGAGAAATCAAGATTATGCTCAGTTCACCTTGAGGCATTAGCTCTGTTAACCAAGGTGATAGAATTGCTCAGCTGCTGCTTCTTCCCAGTCTACATGACTCATTTAAGTGTATGTCTCAAAATAGGAAGAATAGGGGATTTGGTTCCACTGACTCGGGATCTATGGCTTGCTGGGTTCCGGATTGTTCACAGAGGCCTATGTGCAAAATAAAAGTTCAGGGAATAGAGATGGAAGTGTTGATTGACACTGGGGCTGACTCTTCTATTATTAATTTTCAACAATGGCCCAAACATTGGCCTTTACAGAAGGCTTCAACTAGTTTGAGAGGCTTAGGATATTCTGAAAGCCCAGAACAAAGTGCAACAGTTTTAAAGAGGGAGTATTATGAAGGGCATCAAGGAACATTTCAGCCTTATGTTCTGTCCAGCTTGCCAGTTACCTTATGGGGAAGAGATATATTAAAACAAATGGGAGTACATTTTCAACCAAGCCTGTAGGTGTTACAAATAAAAACCAGAGTCTCATGGAAAAACAGGGATATATTCCAGGTAAAGGAGTAGGAAAAAATCTACAAGGTGATCCTAACCCTATTGAGCTTAAAGGAAATCATCATAAAAAAAGGTAGAGGATATTTTTTTTAGGGGCCACTGAGAAAACAATTTTGAAAATACCATGGCTTTCTGATAAGCCAGTTTGGGTCCCTCAGTGGCCCCTATCTAGAGAGAAATTACAAGTGGCTCACTTACTAGTCCAAGAACAACTAGAGGCAGGACATATAGAACCTTCTACCTCTCCCTGGAATTCCCCCATATTCATGATTAGGAAAAAATCAGAAAAATGGCGATTGTTACATGATCTTAGAGAAATCAATAAAACTATGCAAATTATGGGCCTTACCCAACCTGGGCTTCCTAATCCTATAGCTATTCCTAAAAATTTCCATCTTATAGCCATTGACATAAAAGATTTTTTTTCCATTTCTTTACATCCTTTGGATGCCCCCAGGTTTGCTTTTTCTGTTCCCTCTATTAATAATGATGGACCTGACCATAGATTTCAGTGGAAAGTTTTACCCCAGGGTATGGCTAATAGCTCCACTATGTGTCAAATCTATGTAGATAAAGTTATCCAGCCTATCAAAAACAAATACCCGGAGCTTATGTGCCTCCATTATATGGATGATGTTTTGCTTGCTCATCCTAATCAAGAAGTCTTATTTACCATATTTAACAATATATATCAGAAAACTTGAAACAATATGGACTAAACATTGCTGAAGAAAAAGTTCAAACTAGATCTCCAATATTATATCTAGGATTCCAAATTATGGATACTTTTATTAGGCCTCAAAAAATCTTAATAAATAAGGAACATCTAGCTACTCTTAATGAAAATAAGCCAGTATGCTATCCTAAAGCTGAGATGCCAAGGCTTTCTGCTTCTCAGATTCGGAACCTCAATCCTGTTTTTGGAGGATCTGGGCCAGCTCTTACTGGACTTTGTAATTTGGGAAATACTTGTTATATGAACTCAATATTGCAGTGCCTATGTAATGGCCCACATTTGGCTGATTATTTCAGCCGAAACTGTTATCAGGATGATATTAACAGGTCAAATTTGTTGGGGCATAAAGGTGAAGTGGCAGAAGAGTTTGGTATAATCATGAAAGCCCTGTGGACAGGACAGTATAGATATATCAGTCCAAAAGACTTTAAAATCACCATTGGGAAGATCAATGACCAGTTTGCAGGGTACAGCCAACAAGATTCACACGAATTGCTTCTGTTCCTCATGGATGGACTCCGTGAGGACCTAAATAAAGCTGATAATCGAAAGAGACATAAAGAAGAAAATAATGATCATCTTGATGACTTTAAAGTTGCAGAACATGCTTGACAGAAACATAAGCAGATTAATGAGTCTATTACTGTTGCACTTTCTCAGGGTCAGTTCAAATCCACAGTACAGTGCCTCACCTGTCACAAAAAATCTAGGACATTTGAGGCATTCATGTATTTATTTCTACCACTAGCATCCACAAGTAAATGTACATTACAGGATTGCCTTAGATTATTTTCCAAAGAAGAAAAACTCACAGATAAAAACAGATTTTATTGCAGTTATTGCAGAGCTCGACAGGATTCTCTAAAAATGATAGAAATCTGGAAGTTACCACCTGTTCTTTTAGTACATCTGAAACGTTTTTCCTATGATGGCAGGTGGAAGCAAAAATTACAGACATCTGTGGACGTCCCTTTAGAAAATCTTGACTTGTCACAGTATTTTATTGGTCCAAAGAACAATTTGAAGAAATATAATTTGTTTTCTGATTCAAATCACTACGGTGGGCTGGATGGAGGCCACTACACTGCCTATTGTAAAAATGCAGCAAGACAGTGGTGGTTTAAATTTGATGATCATGAAGTTTCTGATATCTCCGTTTCTTCTGTGAAATCTGCAGCAGCTTATATCCTCTTTTATACTTCATTGCAACCACAAGCAACTGATGTAGCTACATGAGAGTGGGAGCTGTGTTACTAGCACTATATAATTCAGGTCAGTGCTATTATTAAAAAAAACAACAAACAATATTTAACAAGTATCACAGCAAGCATCCCTTACCAGGTACTCTTTATTCCAAAACAACCTTTTTAATCTGCTCCAAATAACAAAATAATTAATAAGCTAAGCATTATTATTCTACTGATCTGAAAACCATTATAACCTTCATTTTCCTTTTCTGTTATAGCCTTTTCACATTTCTAATCCCATCTTGATATACTAAGAATACTCTAGGATGATGTAAAGCATATAGAAATATATGTGTACATATTTATTGCACACTTGCACATATATGTACATAGTTTAACATGGTCCTTTTGTGAACCCTAGAACTCAGAGGATTGCTGTTTTTGTTTGTTTCTTCTTTTTGTTTTTGTCCTGAGTAATAGCAGTGCTTTCTTAGGGAAATATATTGTACATGCCATCCCTAAATTAGAGCTAGTAGGTCCAATAGCACCTCATACTACAGCCTTTTAATTGTTTTTCCAAATACAAAACCTTCTATGGGAACGTAAAGAACCTTTGTTTATTGAACATATCAGAGCTCATACTAACTTGCCTGGTCCTCTACATGAAGGTAATCAAAAGGCCGATGCCCTTATATCCACGCACCTGCGCGAGTTTGTCTCTTTTCCAACAAGGGGACCTCATCTTTGCCTTTTCAGCTAAGAAACTTTTAAACTGTGCAATTTTAGATCAGCACCACATTTTGAAATTGTCAATCAATGTGTTGATCTTCTCCAAGAGCAAGTGGACATTTTGGCAGATCTTTCCACTATAGGATGTTTAGGTGTAGGAGCCCTGTAGCGCTTCAGGCGACTACATTTAGGACATTACACAGGACAATACCTTACGGGTATCCCTTTTCTTAACCTTAATAGGGCAGCTGATTTGTCTAGAGAACTCAGTACGCTATTTAATGGAACTTGGCTCATCAGCGCAAAGCTTGCCGCCTTAGAACCGGAGTATCTCCTCATGATTGGTTGGCTCAATTGGACGGCTGGTAGTCCAAGATGGGAAAGTCTCATGTGACCAACATATCAACCTAAGACAGGAGTCAAGGGTACCACCTTGATTATCCAATGACGGGTAAGAATGTTGGTTGCACATGCAGACGCCTAAGACAGGTACAGTCAATCCTGATGTGGTGAGGGTTGTCACCCATCCATTTAAGCTATTCCCTCTTTAAAACAAAAGGGAGGAAATGTAAGACCTTTAATGAGGAAGTAGCTAAGATGGCAGTTAGCAGAGAGCCAAGGGGAGGCGTTTACTTGTTTACACCTGATCGTAATGAATTTGACTATAATCTTTCTGTGCCACACCTGTACATGTGTATGCTTAATGGGTGAAGAGTATTTAACCAGGCCGGTGGGGGGGGGGGGGGGGGGGGGGGGGCGTCAGAGAGAGAGAGAGAGAGAGAAAGCAGAGAAGAAGAAGCAAGAATAAAGGAACCATTCATTCCCAGTCTGCCTCCGATTTCTTTCCCGCGGTATCGTTGCCTTAGGCGGCAACAAAGTGACACCTGCCCGCTCACAGATGTGATACCATGTTCTCTTTCTAAAATTGTTTGTATAATACTTTATAGCTTAAAAAGCCTTATCTCCTATAATGTTAGCTAGTTGGTATCATATATATTTGAGTTAATTTTTGTGGGAACAACACTTCTGTATGAGCTACATTTCCATCTAAGTAAGATAGGAGTATCAACTTAAATCAGTTTCGATTCCATTTTTAGTTCTCTCCCCTATTTTCAGCTTTCCCTGAGCAGTGCCTTTTCCCTCACTGGGTAATATATAGCTTTTATACCTACTATTTAGTTCCATGGTCGGTGCACTAGACAGTGGAAATATGAAAGGCAGACACTACATCTTCTGCTTTGCACCTGAAATACATTGCTTAATGATGAAGACAGGATCTATAAGAAATGTCGTCCCCAGGTGGGCAGATGTAAACCAGCAAGGTCTTCTCTACTGATTAGCCAAGTGCTCTTGGCCATGAGATTCTCAAAGTTCAGATTCTTTTTCTGAAAGAATGACATGTATACCAAAGGGCAGTTGCGAAAGTTAAGTTTAATGAGATAATCTGGATCAGGTCCCTTCAGAAAGGTAACTACATCATATGCACTCTCCCCAAACGTTGGCACCTCCCTTTGTCCTCCTTCACCCTCCAGGTCCTTCTGCTCTTCATTATTATCATTATTTTTATTACTAAAACTTCATGTTTAACAAATGACTGTTGTATATCATTTATTGAGCCTCTGTTAGTTCCGTAGAGCTACCTTATATATAAATACTGGTGAGTGACTATTGTTTTCTCAAGAGTATAGTTTGGTGAAGAATATTTTAATGTTTTGACCCAGGGGAGATTGATCCTGACAGAACTGGGCTGTACATGCCTCAGCTACACTTCCTGGTAGCTGCAAGTGGGTGCCTTTGCTGTAATCTGGTTTGCCTTGTTTGTGTATCATCTGTCATGATGGGTCTCTTCATACTTCCTCTTCATCACTTCACTTTATTGATTTAATAACACCTAAAGTGCCTTGTTATTAGTGTAAAATATCACCTTGAATTTTAAACACTGATTCTATTTATCAAATGTTACATTTCTGGAACCTTGATGGTAAAATAGCTGGCCTTTGTATCTACCTTTAATTTCTTAGAAAAATATAGCTGTGATACTATCATATAAAATGCGAAAGGATGAGAAAAAGCATGTAGAATGAACCTTTTAAAGAGTTAAAAAAAACTTTATAAACATAATAGTTATGGGTCTGGAAGTTTGTATTGACAACAAACATTGGATTTAAAAAGTTGTTTATGTATTGTGTATTTATATGCGTGTTTACAGGTCTGCTTATTAAAATGCTGGAGACTTTTAGGATAACAGCTGATTTTTCCATTTCTAATAATTTTGACAACTAAGCTAAAAAATTAACCTGTTCCACCCATTAAAGTACATGGATAAAAATGTCATACACATAAAAAGTTGGAAGAATCACTTAAGGATCAACAGTCACTTATTTTTCAGGATATTAAGTAAGAGGAAATAATACATGCTCTGCACTTTAGTCATTGCTGCATTAAGTTTTCAAGAAACTGTATGCCCACAAGCAAACCTGATAAAAGAGACCAAGAAGAATATGGTTCATTCTTTTTCGGATCCTAACTATGGTTGTGGTTTGTTTCTTTTATGACTACTACAGTGAATTTAGTCTGATACTACTTTATGTAGAATTGCCAAGTAATTTTTATGCCTCCTTTAAAAAAAGTGCCTTTTGATATCTTTTCTGAATATTTTCATTCTCATGAATGTTCTTTTCTATGTCACTTTTTATTAAGCTGGATATAGCAATTTGAGGTTAGCATGATAGCAGTCTATATTTAGTATTCTTTCTTGTGAAACTCCTCTGAATGTCTTTGTGAAGGCTACAAAGATGTAAGGGTCACACTTTTTCTTCATCTGGTGCTCAGAGTTCATGTCATTTGATCCTAAAAGAAAATAATGATATTTCCTTATTGAATCTACGTGCCATGCATTTCATTAAGACTGTGGAGATGCCAAAATCAGGAATTTCAGAAAAAAATGAATATTTAAATTTTTCAATAATTTACATTTATGTAAATTTCTTTACTGCATTGTATTTTGAAAGGCACATCTTACCTGTATAGCTTCGAATGAAGGTCTTGTTAGGTGTGAATCTTTACATATAACATATGTATTTCTAGTCTTGTGCTAACACTATAATGCTTACTTTTTGTCAACGTTAAATTTTAGGTTTTATGTGCTAACCCAGTTGCATCACTGAATGGAATACATTTACATATGACTTCTCCATGCATATTTCTTTTTTAATGTGTGAAGCAGGTTATTTCTGTTAGCTTTAGCTGTTAAAATTTTCAAAAATGGAAAAATCAGCCATTATCCTGAAAAGCTTCCCATGTTTTGATAGCAGTCCTTTACCTTTTTTACATGAATTGTGTGGGTATGTACATGTATGGTACCTGTTAGTCTTATGCTCTTTGGATTGTACTCATAGGACTTAAAAATGCTTCCTTAAAAAAACAAGCAATATATAAAATAATAAATACTTTTAAGTTCAGTGTATCTTTTGTGGCATCAGATGAAAAAGTACAATGTGAGATTTCACCACCACAGTTTCAGTTCTGAAATTCTTAGGGTTTGAAGTATTCATTCTCTAAAAGGCTTCAGAAGAAATGTATTTTTTTTTTTCTGGAGTTGGATAGTATGTTGCTTTTTTGATTTCTAAAGTTGAATTTTAAGTCAGTAAATTAACATTTCCTAGTCAGATAGGTAGATGAGAGTTAGTGTGGTGTGAAAAGGTACAGAGTACATGGTACTCATAAATCCCCCAACATTGGAAGGATTATACAAATAGCAATGACTTGGAGAAGAAAAGGAGCATTAAAATAATAATGATCAATAATTTAATATTTTAGAATATATTTAATAATATTATAAAATAATGATAATTATTATTTGCAGTGATCCTTCCTCCATTCATCACTAAAGTCCTAAAAGAAAATAATCATATATTATTTATTTAATCTATATGCTACATATTTGTGCAATTCTTCCATTGATAAAATACTTATTTAATATTATTAACTCTATTATTATTTTTGTAAACATATTTCATATTTTAAAGGGAATCAAAATTATTGAAAAATGACTAGGAGAGAAAATTTGTTGTCATTTTTTATCATTGTCCATTATTAATTATCTGTAAGCTCAAATTTTTAAAATGACATATCATGCTAATTTTGGCTTCAAAGTAGTTTGAGTGATTCTGTTAAAGATCTAGTTTAAGATGTGAGTGTTCCTTTGTCCACGGAGTCAAATTTCTGGCTCATGAATAGTCTAAGAGGCTTTCTTCATATTAAACAACTAGAGTTAGATGCTTCTTACTGTTCAGTTGTCTATTCAATCCTAGACTAATTCTCTAATGCATACCAACTATTATTTATATCGAAGTTGTGTTTTTTTTTTTTTTTTAACAGATAGTCAAGTTCTGTTTCTTACTCTCAGAGATGCTCAAAAGGTTCAACTGGTTTATGTTAGAGTTCAACTGGGAAAAAGAATTCTCTATAGTTATCTTCCTGCATGAAGGGATCACATACAGAAGGAAGTTGGTGCTTATAAATCCTGTGGAAGAGCCAGAGGAGCAAAGACTAAAGAAGTCTATCAGTTCTGGGCCAACTGTTGGCTTTCAAATAATTAGAAATGTTCTACTGAAACCCAGATCAAGAACTATAGCAGAATGCACACCATGATCAGGTCCACTTGCAGCACTGAGGTGGATGTTTTATTGAGGCTGCTGTAAAATTTCTTCTATGTTGCAGCTTCATATCTGCTTGCTATTGTTGATTCTGATTCTCTTCTGTGTTGCAAAGTTCATCTCATGAGTGGAAGCCACACTGTATTGTGAGGAACCATGTTGGAAAAGAAGCCAAACATTGTTTCCAGGTTCCTAGCACCTGTGATAGAAGAGAGTGGAGAAAGAGTAAGAAGGATTTCAAGTATGAACTCACAAGCATCCATCTTAGGCATAATGTAAGAAAAAAATCTCCAAGAATGTCTTTGTATTGCCTCATAGTCTCTAACAGAGAAAGCTCCTTTTAGGTCATCAGTTCTCAGGATATTTTGTTGTATACCCTCTACTATCCCATGTTTTCTGTGAAGAAAGACATTACTTTTTTTCTGGATATTGACTCAGTGCTATAGCATTAGTTAATGCACTTCAGACAGCTTTCATTACAAATAACATAGCAGTCCTTTCAAAGTACATAGCTGTAATATCTGTGAACAAACTTATGCATCTAGCCCTTAACCACAACCAGAGACTTCCCTGCTGATTTGCAGCTGAATTTTCTTAACCCTTAATCTGAAGTACTCATGGTTCTTCAGAAGTTTGGCATGACCAAAAACCAAAGAGCAAAAAAACATTACCACCACCATTGTCACCACCATCAATAAAAACAGACATTTATCTCTTTCGTCATTGGTCAATGCAGGAAATAGCATGCCACCTCAAATGCAAGCCTTTGGCCTCTTCTAAAATATTACCCACTATCTGTGCATCTTGCCATTTTGTGATTGACCCAAATTTTCTTGGACTCCCTTTTCCTTTTTTTCCTTTTTATTCTAATTTGTTATACATGTTTACAGAGTACAATTCATTTCATATTACATATAAAGAGCACAATTTTTCAAGTTGCTGGTTTTATATAAAAAACTTCTTATTCTAATCATAGGCTAATAGAATACACATGTAAGGTATATGGATTTGAAATGAATTGTAATATTTAAGTTAATATTAGTATAATTTTAATTTCACACTTTATTTGAAGCTTGTGCTTGGGACTAGAAAAGAATATGGCCAGTATAAGCTGAACTAAAAGAGGAAGGGAAGATATAAAGGAAAGAGTTATGAAAAACTCACTTCCAAGTATAGAAACTGACCTTCATTTATGGAAACATAGATAATGGCTCACGCTGCTGCTTGTTGACCAAGATTTTTCAGATACCCATTAATCCAAGAACATCCTGAACTATATCCTGACTCTGTTTTACAGAATATATGGTTAGATCCCACATTACATGACCTACTTTAAATAAGCAATAAAGAGAAAGTTTGCCAAGAAGCTCTTGACCAAATTTCTAGAAGAAAAATTATGCTTGATTTTTCATTGCTGTCAAAAGCCTACTGTACTATACTAATGATTTCTAAGTGCAGAATTCAGGGATACATTTGAGTGGCAGAAATTTTATATTATACATTCTTTGTTTGAATTTATTATTTGTTATTTGGGAATAGGAAAGAATTTGACCAGTATATACAGAACTAAAAGAGAAAGGGAAAATAAGAAGAAAGAGTTATGAAAATGTGGTTGTAGATTCGCATTCTTATGGATGATAGAGCTCGATGGTGAATATCTTCTGATAAATATTAGTACTAGAAAACCCTATATTTTAAAACAGCTGTCTACAGGCAACTCAAATATCTTTACTTGTTAAAAAAATATTTACCATCTATTTAATACTCCAATATCACTCAGAAATGACCTAAACTGCTGAGACTAAACTGAGAGATAGTGAAATAAAAATGGTGATTTACCTAATTAACACAGCAAGTGAGTTGTCTCATTTCAGCATGTGGTTGGTAATTGTACACAAAATACACAAACCCTGCTAAGCATTACTACCATTAATTTGACTCCTGGTTATTATTGCTTGGAGTACCATTATAATCCTAAATTAGCTGAAATTATGAATATTTCTGCTTGATCGTTCTTTGTGTATTAATTCAAGAATCCTCTGACAGATGTTTGCTTGCTGTACTGCTGCTATTATGACATTTTTCATAATGTTGAAAGAGGTTTAAATTGTTTTGTTGTGGCCATGAATAAACAGATTGGGAAGCTATAAGCTTCAGTGATTATAAGACAACTATCTTTCTATTTTTGTACATCTTTCTTCCTTCAGAATTTGGAATAAAATGAAAATCAGTTCATTTTAAGATTGACATACTTTTTATGAAACAATATCGTTTCTCATTTGTTGAACAAATATTTCTTCAGGGCTTAATTATGGGTGTTCCAAGTACTTTATACATGTTAACTGTGATCATTATGATAACCCTATGGGATGAGGATGGTGTCATTCTTCTCTTTAGAAAAGATGAAGATGAAGCACGGAGTTAGCATATAACTTCCATAAGGGCACATATCTGGGCAGTGTCAAGAGATGAAATGGGAGCACCTGCTATTAGACCTGGCTCTTAGCTCTGTACTCCAGGCTCCTATACTTTGCTGCTTTTTATTGTGAGAGCAGTGTTTCTCTTTGGAACATTTCCTATGTTTAAAAATTTAGATGAATTATTTAGATTTCCTTAGGCATACATGTTTATGATAAATTAAGATCTAAGTATCTAGTGATAGTTCAAATACAACAGATAAAATGATATGGTAGAAGGAAAATTCACATAAAAATTGGGTTCTCCTGGGTCTGAGTCACCCACGAGATGCAGTGCAGATAACCTTATCTTTTTGACACCTGTTTCTTCCTCTGCCAGATGGGTATCATAAGTCCTAACTTTCAGGTATCATAATTCATAATGTTTTGTAGACAGACATTACTACTAATATAACTAATATTAAAACTAGTACTGCTTTTTCACCTTACATTGCCAAACTTCTGGTAGAGTTTTATCCAATCCCATATCTGACCATAAAATAATTGAAGTGACTTATATCAGTAAAATTTTGTGACACTAAAAATGAAGACAAAAGAAAAAAATAAAACTTGGAAGCAAGAAAATTTAAGAGAATAAGAAAATGCTTTAAGGTAATATTAAATTCATAGCATAGAGTCCCAAAAGCTTGAATCATATAGAATATTGTCACTGTTTTATACATTATTGATTGAAATAATAGCATATTACTAAGATACAGAGAATAATATCTTAATTTGAAAAATGGCACAGCCATTTCAAAATTACTTCTACATTCTAGCTAAGATGTGCTGAAAAGTTTTTACTCACTCAATGTCATCTCCTTGAAAGGTTGTTTTACCTTAGATGAACTAGAGATTTTGCTAGAGTTTGTTTTTGGTACTATTATAAAAAAGGGACTTAGGATAGGTTGTCCTGAGTTTCATAGAAAACCCAAAGTACTTCATTATTACACTTTATGGTTAATTAAACTAGAACAGCAAAGAGTTAAACCTCTGATTCCAGTTTTCTCTTCATTTCAAAATTGAATGAAAACCTAACATGAATAGAAATAACATTGTTGGAGTCTGTTACTGTTTTACACAATACATTTGGGTATATAGTAATGTCAATAATTGCTTGCTTCCACAGGGGAGGAAATGAGACTCTGAATTCTTGGTTATTGATCAAATTTATTTCTTTGTAAAAGTACAAACAACTCATGTAGCATCAGAATGAGAACTATGCATCCTACTCCATCTGTTGGGCTCTCTGTTTTTGATACAGGTCTTCATGTACATCATTCCTATGTCTGGGAGTCTGCATTTTTGTGTAATGCAAATAAATAAATTGTAAGAACTCACAAAATAAAGACATCTAAAGCTAATTATACATATTCAGATTGTGTGTGTGTGTGTGTGTGTGTGTGTGTGTGTGTGTGTGTGTGATTTTCAAAGTATGAGTTTGTACCAGTTCTCCATATGTGGTAAGCTTATATATGTAGTAAACTTACAAACTTCTCTGTGGTAAATTTGCCATATGAGTATATAAATCTCTTCAGATTAAAAACTTCAATAGATATAAAATAAATGCTCACTGAAATACTAAATTCAACCAAAGGGGGATATTTACTTTAATTCAATCCTGCTTCTATATTATACTACATTATACCATACTATACTATACATGAATTATAATTACAAAGCAGAGTGGATTGTTTTTTGTGCTTTTTGAGGACTTTCAAAAGAATTTTAGTGATGATATAGGTAATTTATATGTGTGAGTTTGCTTGTTTTTATTAATAAAATATCTTAAATTCTATTTTGATTTCTAATAATTGATCACTGTATTTTCCTGTGGTTGTTGTAACAAATTATTACAAAGTAAGTGACATAAAATAACTGAAATTTATTATTTTATATTTTTGGATATCATAAATCCAAAGTGGGACTCACTGCCTTGTAAAAACCAGCAATTTCTAGGGTTTTATTCTTTCTGGATACTCTAGAGAGAAATTGAGTGACAAATACAAGTTGACATGAGCCAGTCAAGATAAATTGGAAACTTTAAAAGCTGAAGTTGATCATTAACATCACTAGCTCAGAAATTTACTTTCAATCTGCAACTGTATTCACAATTTACTCATCAGATGTTCAGCAGTGATGAAAAATCATAATTTTAAAATTTGTCTGGATACATTGACTAAATACAGGACCTATTAGTTTCTATAACTGATTTAAAGATTTGGAAGGCTCCTTTGGCATGCGAATGACATATTCTTTTTCAGAAATGGATATACTCAATAAAGAATAAAGAGGTGTAATTTTCTTTAATTTGTACTAATAGTTACCCCAGTGCACACAATAGTTTAAAGCTAAAATTTAGAGTTTTAAGAAGGAAAAGGATTGACTTTTTAAATTATTTTGATGACATTTTCAAGAACAATCTATTTCTTTGAAACAGATGTTCTCCATTTCTATTTCAATCCCTTTAAATGGTAAAAAAGTGGAAATTATATTGAATGAAAATAAGTATCAGAGATGTGCTATGAACATGCTAAAGGTAAAGGTTAGTGTTAACAAGATATTTTTCTTTTTGTGGCATCTATCCTTGTTAACAATGATGCACTTAACTTGCTCAATTTTTTGTTCACAAATTTACATATTATATTTATGACCACCTGTAGTGTTTATGACAAAGTGAAATAATAATTAAAATATTCCCTTGGAGCGATTGAACATATGGTATGTTGAATCCTCTGTTGATTTTACTGACACTGGTTCTATTTTTTTATATGTTTTCTCAACATGGTTATTTTAAGTTTTGCTGAAGCTTCAGCAATGAGAAAACCATTTATAAGAAAAAGAAGATCTTTTTTTTTTTTTTTTTTTTTTCAAGTAGGGAAATGGGCTATGTGCTTGCTCTCTTTGATCCATACTTTGCCCAAGCTTGAAATGAATACATTACACCTTCATGTGTTTGATGTAATTAGGGCAAGATGTGAGCCCTTGCTAAATGTAATCAAAACTAAGAGATAAGAGCCTTGTACCCTAGTTTCTTCTGGTTACTTTATTTCATTGTAACATATTAATTTTTAACAATAACAGTCCACCCCATATCTAGATAATGAATTTCCTGCCTATTATCGAGTTCTTTGATTTCAAATACTGAAAGCCTGTTTTCACATGGGGGTAACAGATTGAACTTTACACTGTGTGAATTAAAAGTATCATCCAAGCACTCAGAAAAAGAAATACACCATATTTTTAAATCACCCATCAAAAAGTGACACAAGAAATTTGTTTCAGAATCAACATATTTCAAGCAGTTATCATTGGTAAATCATTCACATCCTTTACCTCAATACTGAAAATTCTTATGAGATATCATTAGACTGTTACAACTTATAATGGAAAAATCAATGCAGTAAGAAAATTAAATTTTACTGATAGCCTTTAGGCAAAATGCAATGTTAAAATGCATTTTAGCTTCCCATGTGGTTCATAGGCAAAGGAAGAAATGGAATCTGGGTTAGCTGTCAGTGCAAAATAAATTTTTTTTTAAGCCGACAGGCCTGCCTGTGAACTCAACTCTTAGCTAATGCAGTTGCTCCTTGATTACTTAATAATGTAAAAATAACCATCCTAACCTGATCATTTGAAAGTTCAGAAGTCTGTTCTTCTAAAAAAAAAAAAAAAAAAACAAAAAAAAAAAAACAAATTCTCTAGTCAACATCAATGAGGAGATTTTCCATCTTCCCAGGAAGAGGAATTAGCAGAAATAGATTCATTCCCAGAGCAATGTAGCAATGATATTTGAGCCTCTAGAGGGAAGGGTAGAGAAGAGGCATAGAATAAAGGATGGGGAGAGGGACAGACAGAGGGAGAAAATGGAACTAAAAGGAAGAATCATCACGCTGCCACCTGTTTCTTGTGAAGATGTGACACATAGACTATGCTTGATGTGATGTGTAATCACTTAAGGGGTCAATTTCTGCTGTTGGCACACATACACAGAAGACAGGGATTGACATTCATGTATTTTACTCATTTTGTATCTGTAAAGCAATATAAACTCATGCTTTATAAGAGCAAGTTAAAAGAGGATGTTCTTTTCATAATTACCAAAGGGAATGTGCACAGTTGATTTCTAGATCATAAACCAAAACACTAGTGTTTTACAACTGCTTTTCTATTTTAAACTGGGACTGAAATATTCATTTGCTGCCCTCATAAAATGCAATGCCTAGGTAGAGTATGTCCTTTTTACTCACTCATATTTCAGGAAGAATTTTTTAGTAATCCTTTTGAATTTTCCATGTTATTTAATGGTAAATGTTAATACCCCCCCCCCTTAATTTCATAGTATTTGCAAAAGTACATTTAATTACAATTAGTATGTGAAAGGTTCTTGGTCAACTTCTAATTCTTAAAAAAGATGATTTTATTTTTATTTTATTTATTTATTTATTTTTTTGGTACTGGGGATTGAATTGAGGGGAACTCGACCCAACCCTTTTTTGGATTTTATTAGAGACAGGTTCTCACTGAGTTGCTAAGGGCCTCACCATTGCTGAGGCTGGCTTTGAACTCCTGATCCTCCTGCCTCAGCCTCCCAAGTGCTGGGATTACAGGCGTGTGCCACTGCGCCCGGCTAAAAGATGATTTTAGTATTTGAAAGGACTTAAGCTATTTTTGTTATTGTGACAATGTCAAACAATAGGAAGAAAACTATTTTGTGTTTTTAAGTGAAGATAGCCAGTGATTATAGTCATATAAAAGATGTGGGTCATGAATCTAATTTCATTACATTAAACATTTCCCATATTAAAAAAAAATACATTTTGCATTTTTCTTAATTTCTTCTTTGCCAGTGTTCTAGTGTGTGCTGCACTTTTCAAATTGCTTACTCTGTGATTCATTCACAACTTCTAGAGTGTCATGGTAAACTTTATTTTTTAAAGTAATAAAGGAGGAAGGGACAGTTTATTAGGCAATAAATTCCTTTAAAATTGTAGAGAGAAATAATCTAAGAAGTACAGATGTGAACCATGTATTACTTATCTAGTATATGGTGAATTTCATATAAATTAGTACAGAAAATATGCAATAGAGGTTTTCTATTGCCATTAAAATATTACAAATTGATTTTGTAATCTGAGTACTTGTTTCTGTGGATGGACACTTAGATCTCATCCATCATTCTGCTGAACTGTATCTTTTTCAGAGATATAGATGGTAGTCAAAATTTTTCTCATATCCTTGATTTTAACTGTTGTGGCCTGCTGAATCAAAGCAACCCAATTTGGAAAAAAAAAAAATTCAATGTCATTTCTTTCAAGAACTAATTCATCTTCCTGGGATTAGGATATGGATCAAGCAACACCTGGCCTCATCTTACCCTGCAGATGTATATTTCACTTGGGAACTTTCTGATTGCAGAAGGGCCGTTCTCCTGAACAATGGCATAGATGGGGAAGTGAGCATACACAGCCCTCGTCTTATGATGAGCCCAACATAGATCCCTTGGTTACATTTTGTACATAACTATGTAGACTGTGAGCCAGAGCCAGTTTCTTTCCATTTCCCCACCATTTTCAACCCAGAGCCTCTTCTTTTCCAAAGGAGACAGAGTTCTACGTATATGTGATTGAAGACACTTCCTGGGGGTTGCTCTGGTGTCTTTCACAATGACTGTGTATCCTCAGAGTGATGTTACTATTTTATGGAGTGTCAACAGTCTGATTACTGAGAATGTTTTTTATTCTCACAGTAGATGCAACAAAAATCAGAAAGCATACATCCTTATGATCTTCATTCTTAAATACAGATCAAGTATTGATTACTTTTTCCATTTTTGTTTTGAAAACTTCCTGTGTGACATTGCTTAAGCTATCTAAAACTTGAAAATTTATTGGAATCATAAATTTTTCATAATTTAGCCAAATCTTAGGAGTGATACAATTTTTCCTTTCTTCCTAGTTACACCATTCTTGTACTGATAAGCATATGAAGACAGATATGACATGTGTTTTATAGATAGCTACAGATTTGGAACTTGACCCTGAACTCATACTGCAAAGTACAGTAATGATTCCTATAAAATGTACTCTACTGTTTCATTTTCTGAGAATTAACATTTAAAATTTCAGAGGTCCCTATTTCCTAAAATCCTGGGCAAAACTCTGTAATGACTGTCTTGAAACTATGGCTAAAAAAAACAAATTGGAGATTAAGATAAACCTATTAAAGTCCTAAATAAATTTCACAATAATTTTTAAAAAAGCAGAGTAGTTAAAACAGTGAATACACACACACACACACACACACACACACACACATACACAACTATCTACCTACCCATCGACTTTTCTTACTAAGACATTCTAGGTTCTGCCTGTCTGCCAACTTTAATGAGATATTTACATAATTGCTGTATTTATTATAGATATTCTATTCAGAGTGATTTGTCCCACATGTGTTTAAATATCTGTATGTCTACCAAAATTCTGATTAAATAGCTCAAATTATTGACTTCAGATTCTATATTCTTCTCTGGGAAACTCCATGTATGAACCATGTCTGCCTGTCTCCACCCTGCTTCACTATTCTGGGTTTTATTCTTATTTATGTTTCTTATCCTTACCATGGCTTTTCTAAAATCAATTTTTATTTTTTCTTCTCAATCTTAATCTCTGAATTTCTTAGTTTTTATTTATCATTTTTCCTTATTTTATCATCTCAGCAAATATTTGAGTTATAAATTATAGTCCTTATTCTCCTAAAATGACTGGGTATATGTGCAATATGGAGATATCTGAACCTTAATATGGAATATTATTGGATGCATGTTCAGAAATAAATTCATAAAATTAACACTTTTGAATTGATAAAATTTGCATTTCAAGATGGACATATTATTAGAATTAAATAGCACTTAGCATTCATGTTTTTGATCTTTACAGTGAAAATTCTTCAAATGATATAAGATCATTCCTTCTGAACATTAAATTATCAAGATTTGTTTAAATATTGTTCTCTATGTTTTTGGCTGGAGGCATGATGCGTTGGGAGCTACTGATATACCCATAGTTGAGATATGGGCTAATTGTGGAAAGGTTACATAGATCCTGTCAAATTTGAGTGGAGAACTCGATGATCACTTTCCCACCAGAAATAACAATACTAACTTACATAACACCTCATCTGAATGGGTATAATACCTCATCCTGATGATTTTCCACATAGGCTATAAATAAATACATAAATTTCAAAAAGAGAAATGAGCTCTGTGGAAGGTTCATTCTGGTTGTAGAGCAACATCAATTTGCCACTGTTCAGGATCTTCATGCCTGCAGTCATTGTATTTGCCTGACTCTTGATGGAGAGTTGAGTAGATAAAATAATGTTCTATGGAAATAAGTCTCAGATTTATTTCTTACTAAGTTATAAGTATACCACAGGCAAGGATAGCTGTTTTGATGTTTTTATTTTTATTATTTTTTTATGGTCTTTTCTTTCCCTATCCAGTGCTGACAGCTTTAGGCATTGGGCATTTGGCAGATTGGCTTATGATTCCCTTGTATACTGTTTCAGATATTGGGGACATCACACTTTCCCTCAATTCACCTCATAGGACTGAGTTTAGAGTAGGTTTAAGCACTTTTTTTCACAGTGTGGTATTGAGACTATTTGTCCAAAAAACAATTGACCTTCCGTGACTTATTTAATTATACTGTACTTTGTGTTTTAAACAACTCTCTTTCTCCTCCAGGAGCAACACTTATTAGAGGACATAAATTGTGAGCCCTTGTGAGCCTATGAAAGTACAATGACTTTAACATAATGGCCTTATAGCACTGTAACAGTTTCAGAGCTTCAAAACACTCACTTTCCTACCATTTAGTATAAGGCCCTTTAGTCTGGGAGAATCGATTGATTTTTTGAAAATATTATACTGACGTGTAGATATGTGATTTCTAGATCTTTCATATTTCAACAATGTAATATTTTTTTATTTTCTTAAAATCATGGCATTAAAATGTAAAGTAAAATGTTTCTTGTCACCCTCTCACATAAGGTCCTATATTTAGAGACATTCAAAATCATTGAAAACCTTTTATATGTCTGGATTTGGATACATGCGTTATGGCAATATCCTAGGGTAGTAAAAATGACCACTTTGCAGATGCAAGAACCAAAGTTCACACAAAAAATGAAATAATATATTTCCAAGATCACTTATCCAATAAGTGATCTGGATTTAAATCCTCATTCCAAAAGCTAGTTTCTTCTATATCATGCACTCCATTGGAAATTAAAACATCATTTGCAATATCTGATGACAACACATGAAATAAAGTTGTGACTCCCAGTTTATCAATAAGAAGAATACCCAAGTGTCTTGAAAATACTTATATACTGAAGAAAGATATAACGTAAATGTCAGGGGGCTGTGGCATCATCTTTTAATGAACTGTGGTAAAGTCCCTAGGATGTAATTTTTTTAAAAGTTAAATTTTGTATCTACTGAAACCAAAATATGATCTTTTTGTACTTTTTTTTTTTTTTTTTTTTTTTTTTTTTGTACCAGGAATTGAACTCAGGGGTGCTAGGGATGCTTAACCACTGAGCCACATCCTCAGCCCTTTTTAATATTTTATTTAGAGACAGTATCTCACTGAGTTGCTTAGGGCCTTGCTAAATTGCTGAGGCTAGCCTTGAGCTCAAGATCCTCCTGCTTCAGCCTCCCAAGTGCTGGGAATTCAGGCATGTGTTACTGTGTCCAACTCTTTTGGAAATTTCATATAAGAAAAATAAGATTTAAAAATTGCAGTGAATTAGTAATATCACATATTTTGACTGTTAAATATTCTAGAAATAGCAAAATATGCTTAATATTATCTATAATGCAATATATATTAAGAAAATACTACAACATAATACATATAGAAACACAATAGCCAAGCCAAATAAAACTTCAACAGAACTTGATAGCATGGATTTCTAATATATTTGTTGAGCATTGTTATGGGTAGTCTGATTCTAGAATCCTAAAATCATTCCTCTATCATA
Source organism: Tamias sibiricus (assembly GCA_025594165.1). Taxonomy (NCBI): domain Eukaryota; kingdom Metazoa; phylum Chordata; class Mammalia; order Rodentia; family Sciuridae; genus Tamias; species Tamias sibiricus. Next base: position 159,509,121 of record CM046657.1, on the reverse strand, counting down.
TATTACTCTCTGTGAAGGGAATTATACATAGAAATAATGGTAGCCATTAAACAAAAATCAACTTAATAACAAGTGGGAAAGCTTCTAGACATGTCTGAAAATGTTCACCATGAAGGAAATAACAAGTAAGCAGAGCACATGAAGCTCCAGCTACATTCTTGAACACATAGTGACCTGCAACCTCTACTAAAATGTTGCCATATAATATCCTAGATTTGGATCAATCAAATTTGCAGATTTTCAGACAAGATAAGGATTTGAACTGGCAGGTAGAAAAAATATTAGAGAAGTATGTGACTGGTCAGACAGTAATGTAACAAGTTTCCCATTCCGTTGTCTGTGAGTGTACATGCATGTGTCTATTTTTTTCTAACATCCAGTCTAGATTCATCTTCAGACTTCCAGTCTTGCCTAAAGATTATTCTGTTATTACCCTCAACACTATCTCTATTTGTCAATCTCTATCTGTACAATATCTTATTGTTCTACTATACTACTAAATTATTATTTTTCCTTTTAGGACTGAGGGAGGGAGAAAGCACTTGGATGCAATATTTTCCTTTTATTTCAGCAGTTTAAGCTCACCATTATCACTGCTGATCTTTAGACTATGATATTGCACTAATTACCTGGAAATGTCCTTGAAACTTCTTAATAAATTCAGTCAGATGAAACATTCTTTCCCAAAGAGTAGGCAACAAATGCACACACAAATGGTATTAAGGTCAGTAGTTCTTGAAGGGGTAGGATGGATAAGAGAGAATCCTGGACTATTTCCTAAGATTCTTTTTGAAAAATTCAAATATATGAATTAATTTTTTCTTTAGTACCTTATATATGTAATAAATAATATAGGGTAATATGAATGTAACATATTTAACATATATGACAATTATATTAATGTTGGCTTATTTTATTGATATATTATCCATGATAACATTGTGAAAAGGTGATCTATATAAGCTAAATGCAAGTTGGATTTTATTTGATCCATTCAACAAATTCATATTTCCTTATACATTCTAAGTCTTTCAAATTTTCCAGTATTTAGCTCTATTGAGGTATAACTGAAAATCAAAATTATATATACTAACAGTGTACAATGTGATGTTTTGATAAATGTAAATATTATGAAATGATTACCACCTTCAACTTAGTTAACATACCTTACATAGTTATTTTTGTGTGTGTGTGTGGTGAGACTAATCAAATCCTACTTTCAGCAAATTTGGATTGTATAATATGTTATTATGAACTATAGTCACATCCTTGTACTTTAGAAATTATTCATTTTTCAAGATCAAGTTTGAACTCTTTAATCAACATCTCCACATTCCATTCACCCTAGTAACTATCTTTATATGCTCTAATTGAGTTTGATTTTTATAAAATGCATGTATAAGTGGGATCATACAGTATTTGTCTTTCTGTGTCTTGTTTATTTCACTTAACATAATCTCCTGCAGGTTGCTCTAGATTTTAGTAAATGAATGATGTTACAGTGTATATGTATGTTTATACACATCTGTGCACATAATTATCACATTTCCTTTATTCATTCATCTGTTGATGGATACTGAGATTGGTTTCATATCTTGACTATTGTTAATAAAGCAGCAATAAACTTGAGAGTTCAAATATCTCTTAGATACAGTGATTCTCTTCCTTTAGATAGGTAATAATACCCAGAAGAGGGGTTGCTGGATTATGTAGTAGTTCTAATTATTATTTTTTTTTGGAGGAATCTCCATACTGTTTCCCATAGTGGCTGTACTAATCTGCACTCCCACCCACAATGTAAAAAGGACTGCCTTTTTTCTACATCCTGGTCAACACTTTTTATCTCTTGTTTTTTTGATCATATGCATACTAATAGTTGTGAGATAATGTCTCCTGTGGTTTTGACTTGCTTTCCCAGACGATTACTGCTGTGGTATATCTTTTCACACACCTATTGCCCAGTTTTTACATTTTCCTTAGGAAAATGTGTGTCCTGGTCCTTCGCTCATTTTTAATAATACTATATTTTTCCTATCAAGTTGTCTGAGTTCCTTACAGATAATGGCTATTAACTCTTTGTCAGATATATGTTTTGCAAATATTTCTTCCATTCTGTGTTGCCTTTTCATTTTATTGATCATTCCCTTTGCTCTGCAGACACTTTTTATTTTGATATAGTCCCAGTTGTTTAATTTTACTTTAGTTGATTCTTTTGCTAACAAATAAAAAATCATTTCCATAACCAATGATAAATAGGTTTTGAGTATGTTTTACTTTTTCTCTTTGGCACCGGGGATTAAACTCGGGGGCTCTTAGCCACTGAGCCACACCCCCACCACACACTTTTTTTTTTTTTTTTTTTTTTTTTTTTTTTTTTGAGACAGTGTCTCACGAAGTTGCTTAGGGCCTCACTATATTGCTGAGGCTGGAAATGAACTAGCCTCATCCTAACAAGCCCCTGTGATTACAGGCATGTGCCACTGTGCCCTGCGAAAGTAGGTTTTTACTTATGTTTTCTTCTAAAAGATATATGGTTTCAGGTCTACATTTATATTTTAATCCATTCTGTTTTGCCTTTGTAAAGTTGACTTTATATATACTTTGTGTATTTTTTTTAAGCATAGCATATTATTTCTGGCTTTTAAAGTCTATTCCAACATATAGAACTCCTATATGTACTATGGCTGAAATACCGTGTCTGATGCAATCTCCCACAATTCTTTGCAAACGCAATAACTTTCCCTTTCCATGTTTATCATTACATTGTTTGCATTATGTTTCTTAATTTCTTCTTTCTTATAAGCTCCTCAACAACAGAGATCCTATATCATTTTTGTTGTCTTCCCATCGGTAGAATGATGTGGCATATGTAATAGGAACTCAAGAACTGATAAATTAGTGAAATGACTGTTTGACCAAGTCTGTTGCACATAGCCATTACGTATATGGCATTAAAAAAACAAGTAATCTGTTGAATACCTGTGGAAAGACACAGATTTCTCTAAGACACTTAAAAGATCTTTTACTTATTCCCTTGTTTAAAGTGCAGTATTTGGGTACTTTTTCTATACTAAACTCATTGTCAAGTGTTATAGAAAGATACAGAATTTGGTGACTCTGTCACATGTAAAGGGAGTTGTATGCCAAAGATAGAAATATATACAATGCAAGGTTGAATGTGACAAATGCTGTAGGGAGCTCTAAAGAAGCACTATGATAATCTGTAGGAGACACAGAATTATTTCAGCAATCTTTATTTCTTCTTCATTCATTCAATAGTATTGTGGGAATAGCTATTATGTGTCAGGCTCTACAATAAAATATCATCTCTATTTTCAAAAATATTACAGTCTGCAAAAAGTTGGAATGATGTTGGAAATGCAGTTAAGTGGATAATTCTGGTACCATGAACTAAATACCAAGATAGGACTAGACCATTAAAAAACACCTGTCAAAAGTAGGCATTAGGGATATGAAATGAATAACTCTGAAGCTACAGCACCACTTTAGATTATCTACTATGTTGAAAACATTTTTTTCCATCCATATATATGCCGAGCTTATTACTTATATACATTATTTTAATTCATTTAAGAAAAACACCCCCCAAATAATTACTTACTGAATAGTTATTGTATGACTGAATAAAACACAATTTCATAATTTTCTAACTTTGAAGAAAGAAATATGGTTGCAATTGGACCTGACACATGTAGTAAATTAAGAAAAAGTGGGTTGTAGAGAGAATATTATAATGAATTACATAGCTATGAAAATAGTCATAATTCATCAACCAGATGCTAGATAAATTTGTGATATATTTACATTGCATCTATTCAGTAGAAGTGAAAGGCTGTTTATACATAGACATACATATACACCAATATACAGGATGGAATTTTAGTGACTTAGATCAAATAACACATATGAAAATAGGTTAATAAAATAATACTGCTAACCGTCATAAAACTAAGGCATGTAGAGGGAAAAGGAGCAGAGATCTTAGCCAGAAATATTGGTATAGTTGTTAAAGTTGAGCACCACTTTGGCTCTGAGCCTTCTGGAAAAAAGAGTAAAGACATTACAATACAAAAAGCATGTTGATAATTGTCCCTAATAATTTAATAGGAACCATGGCACTTGTTTAAACTGTAACAGTTGTAATTATGAACCAAATACAAAATTAGAAAGTTAAATATCAATTAACAAAAAATGTTAATAAAAATTCAGAGAAAATATTTGGGTAGTAGAGGAAGCAAGGACTTTTAGAAAGCACTATGTATTTAAAATCTGTACTTCCCATTCAGTAGAGTTGTGATTTCTTTCTGTACTTGATTCCTTTCAACCCTTGAACTACAAAGGAATAACTTCAAAAATTATTTTTAATTAATGCATTATAGTTATAAATAATATTGGGGTTCATTTTTACATAAAAGCATGAAATATAATTTCCTTCAATTCAGTCCCCAATATGTCCCCCTTGCCTTTCTTCCTCCCTCCACTTTTTTCACCTCATCTACTCTATTGGTCTTCCTTCTATTTATTTATAATTTTTATCTTAGTGCTTTATTTATATACATAAAAGTGAAATTCACTGTGGTATATTTATAATGTATGTAGGATAGTTTGGGAAATTTCATTTCACTGTTTCTCCCTTTTCTCATCCCTCCTCCTTCTCCCTCAATCTCCTTACTCTGCTCCACGGATCTCTTATGTGTTTGTGGGATCCACCCCTCCTGTTTTTCCCCCTTATTCTGGTCAAGCTTCAACAACATAGAAGAGAAAAACATTTGACCCTTGATTTTCGTAGTTTAACTTATATCACTTAACATGATGTTCTTTGGTTCCATCAATGTAACCACAAATCCCACAATTTTGTTTTTCATTATGGTTGAGTAGAACTCTATTGTGTATGTGTATGTATGTATTTATATATATATATATATATATAAATGTATAAATATATATATACATATATATAATATATATGTATATATATATTTATATATATATATATACACACACATTTCCTTAATCCATTCATCTTGTGACAGGCACTTGGGCTGGTTTCATAACTTGGCTGTTGCAAATTGTGCTGCTATAAACATGGATGTGTCTATATCACTATAGTAGGCTGATCTTAGTTCTTTTGTATAAATATAGCAAAGTAGGATTTTAGCTGAGTCATATGGTGGTTCACTCCCTAGTCTTTTGTGGAATCTTCATATTGCTCTCCAGAGTGGCTGAACTAATTTGCAGTCCCACCAGCAATATATGAATATACCTTTTTTCACACATCCTCACTAACATTTATCTTTATTTATATTCTTGATAATTGCCATTCTCATTGGAGTGAGGTGAAATCTCACTCTAGTTTTAACTTGCATTTCCCTTATTGCTGAAAATATTGAGCACTTTTTCTGTATGTGTTGATCATTTGCATTTCATATTTTGAGTGTCTTTCAGTTCTCTTCCCTATTTAATAAGTGGGTTATTTGTTACTGTGGTATTAAGGTTTTTGAGTTCTTTATGTATTCTGGATATTAATCCCCTAAGGTGCATGTGGTAAAGATCTTTTCCCATTTTTTAGGTTCTCTCCTCATTCTTTTCATTATTTCTTTTGCTGTGTAGAAACTTTTTAATTTGATGCCATCCTACTTATTGATTCTTTATTGGCTTTATTTCTTAAGCTTTAGGAGTCTTGTTAAGGAAGTTGGTGTTTGTGCCAATATATTGGAATGTTGACAGTATGGTTTCTTCTAGCAGTTACATAGTTTCTGATCTCATTCCTAGGTCTTTGATCCACATTGAATCGACTTTTGTGCAGGGTGAGAGGTAGGAATATAATTTCATTATTCTACACATTGATATTGAGTTTTCCTAGTACCTTTTGTTAAAAAGGCTATCTTTTTTTCCATGTATGTTTTTGGCACATTTGTTGATTATAAGATAACTGTATCTAAGTGGATTTGTCTGGTTTTCTATTACAGAGGCATAATTTTTGAGACCTACTCAAGGGAAGTCAAAAATGGGAGGGTGACAGATACCCACTCCAAAACACTTGAACTGATTTAAGGTTAACTTTGCAAAGAATGTCACATTATAGAGGTGGTCTTTGGAAACCACAGACAAATAAATATACTATAAAAGTACATTTTAAAACTTATAACTGAATAAATTTGAAGTTTAATATTCTGATTATTTTTTAGAAGAAAAATTTTACTATTTATATTAGTACTGCCAAAAAATCTAAAATTCATAAATTTATAAATATGTAATAGATTTTTTTTCTTGGAAAATGTTAAAAGGTATATTATTTTGATTTTGTGATCAGTGTGAATTAAGATTTAGAAAAGTTTGGATTGTCATGTTATTCATTTAAAAATAGGTCTCAGAAATTGAAATATGAAGATGACTTAGAGTATCTAGACTCTAGGTGCTTATAGCTCATTAAGAGAGGGAAACAATTTTCAGGCTTTGACAATGCTGTTCAGTACATAACTGCAGGAGGAAAGCAAACACTATGGAAAGATATGTGTGGGATATAGTTCATGAGGATTGCCAAGGAAGGGAAGAGACATTTGGGAAGAGACATTCATAGAAACATTTGTCAAGGAATAATATTCCTTTCAAGTCATAAATTTTGAGTGAGATATAGCCATGTGAAAACGAAAAAAAAATTCAATAAAGAGTGTTAGTAAAATTGATTATTTCTGTGGAGGTAAGGGAGAGAATGAAATTGAACTCAACTTATAACATATTCAAAATTACTTTATGGAATATAATTAGAGAAGAATTACATTAAAATACTTAGAAGGTAAAATGAGAATATTTTCACAACTTGGAATAAGGGAGAATTCACTAAATAAAACACAAAGAGGATGAAACAATGAAAGGGAAAAGATGAATTGGGTTATATTAAAATTAAGTACTTCCATTCTGAAAACCCCATTGTAAGAATTAAAACATACGGGCTAAGGAACATGTTCACATGTTAACAGGCAGCTAATGAACTAGTAGTATAAGAGTATAGATAGAACTTCTCCAAATCAAAGAGAAAAAACAACCTTCAATATTTCACAATAGGGGAATCCAAATGGTCAGTTATTCTATGGAAATGTACTCAACCTTGCAACACTACATCACGAGGAAGTGGTAAAAAAACTTATGTCCAACAATAGTAATTGTTATAAGAATGTAAAACAATTGAAATTTTTTATACATTGTAGTGTTTGAAAATAAGTCAATATGTTGTTTTAACAAAACACGGAGCCATTATATACTAAAGCTGAAAAAATATATATTCCAAAGCTTGGTAAATTCTGCCTGTCTGTCTGTGTATCTATCTATCTGGTATATTAATCCTATGAAAACTCTTAAATAGGTATTCAACTACGTATCCATGAATGTTCATAGCAGCATTGATCATAATCTAAAAACCTGGAAATAACACAAATGCCTACAAAAGTCATTTGTTGAATAGCAATATGTTCATGTGATGAGTACAACTGAGCAAAGAAAATGAACAAATTACTATGATATTCAACAAAATTAAATTCTGTGTAATATTGAATAAAAGATACAACATGCAAAAGGATACACACAGTATGTTTCCATTAACATAAAAATAATAAATAGGCAAGTACAAATTATGTTAAGGATATAAAATGCAAAGTCTCATCTAGAAAACAACATACCATTGCTAGGAACTTTCATACAGCTGGAACCAGAAGCCAAAAACATCTGCTTTTCTCTGCATTCTTGCCTTTTATGGGCACTTGTGGCTGCCAAAATTGAATGGAAGTCCACTATCCAACAAGAAAACATATTTCTTCAGAAACCAGATTTACCATTTTAGAGGAGAAGGTGTGGACCTGAGAATCAACTGGCACCTCTGATTCTGCTGGGCATTTCTTGCCCATTACAAAATGAGAAGTGGAAAATTACACTGACATGGGGCCCAAAGCAATCTTTGAAAAATGGGCGCTGCTCCATATTATGTCCAGTTTTTATAATAGCATCACTTCCTTATTTGGCATTTGTGCTAAAAGTTTTCTCAATGCTCCTTTGAATATTTTTTTTCCTAAACATTGTAAATCTTAATGCTGAACACTGTTGTTGAATTGATTTTTGTCTCATGTTTATTTACTTCTTACTTCTAGGCTACTTACTTGCAGTATTTTTTTGTTTATTTGTGAACACTCTCACAGTATTGTACCAGGATAAGTGGTTGAAGATTACTTTTAAGGAGGGCTGCACTCACCAGAAGCTGTTTCCATTTGAATTCTGAGAAGCAGTTATAGTACATGAGCAGTAAGAACACTTGGTGGAATGACTTGTCTCTCAAGACAGACCATCTTTTTTCAGGTTACTGAATGCAATGGTTTACCTAGCATGTGGAAGGATTCATAATGAGATGAAACATTAAGTAAAGAAGAGTCAATGGAATATGTTTCACTTCTTAATTAATGTTATTTTTCCATATTTTGGAAATAGTCTATTTACTTATAAATATAGATATAACCTTCATTATTCTTTTTTCAACTATAAATAAAAGCAGTGACAACACCAAGGGATTCTATGGCATAATTGACCTCTGAAACACATAAAATAAAAGTTTTTTGACAAGTCAGAGAGCTTTATTGTCTTGTGTTCTATGGTATCTGCTTTGGAGGACATGTTAAAAGCCAAGTCAGAGAATCAACCAAAATGTTTATGGATCATGTAATCTCAGTTCTACATTTCAGAGAGGACAAAACTGAGGACTGAAAGATTAGGTAACTACTCAGGATCACAAAACAAAAAGTGAAACCTTAAGGTATTTTTCTCTCTCTTGCTCTTTGCACTGAATCGCCCCACAGATTCAAAATTCCTATGTTACATTCTTTGCTCTGTGCTTACTCAATCTGTAGGTTTCAGCATATATTAATTCAATAAATATTAGATGACTGCAGTATGATATCAATATTCCAGGATATAGGAATACAAAGATGATAGATGTGTGTAATCTTGTACAGTATGAACAAGTCACTGTGGAGAAACAACAAATTAATTTTTCCAGTGTTGATTATTAAAATTAATCAGAGATTACAGAAGGAATATCAGGATCCTCCAGGTAGGAAATGTTATTATATTTGTTGTCATACCTTAAAGATATTGGTTACATAAATGATTCAGGTCTTTTGTTTCTAATGTATAAAACAATACTGATAAGTGCTGGTATCACTTTACAAATGAAAAGATAAAATTAAACCTGCCCATGAGAACCACCTATTTTAAAATAGAAAATATGGCTTTCAACTATGTGTCTATTTAAAACCAAAATTCAGATACCATTATAAATTCCAAGCTGCTACTGTCATTTTTATGTTGAAGGAAAGTTTACAAACCTATAAAATTAATAATTGGGAGAACTTGAAAAAAAAATCAACATTAGTCCCACTGGGAAATACAGTTACATTTTCCTCAACAGATTTTATCCCCACTCACACCAAATATACCACATCCCCAAGTTCTTTCCCCTCCTTCTCTAAGACCAGGGCTTTCTAGGGTTTGTCTCAGCCCTGTCCAATAGAACTTTTCACATTGATATACTGTATTTGAACTTCTCTAATACTGTAGCCACTGGTCATGAGACTGTTGAACACTAGAAATATGGATAGCCAACTGGAACTGAATGTTTAGTTTTTAATTGATTCAAAATAATTTTGAATATAATTTAAATAAGTATGTGGCTATTGAGCATTTGAAATATGGCTGATGACATGGAAGTTTTGAATTTCTAATTATATTTTCATAAAATTCAAATTAATGTAGCAACATTTGGTTACTCTTTAGCACAGTGGCTAATAGATATTGCAGTACATGCACTTTTAGATGTACATGAATGAATTTTGTAGGATTGGTGGAACCCCCAGAATTGAATACAATAATTTGTGTGAATGTGACAAATTTTAAGGGAGGTTTTTCTATCAGATACTCAAGAAATTCATAAAAGTCATTTGAAAAACTTTTCTGGGGGGTCCATTTAAGGTCTTCATCTTTTTATATTTTCAAATGATACACAAAAAGAAGGTTCCCTTTGTACCTAGGAAGAAGTATGGTAGATGGGCAAATAAGTAACACAAATCATAAACACAGCCTATTAAGTGCTATAATAAGATAATCATGAAGAGATACTGAATACATATTTGCTTACCTGGTCCTACTTTCAGCAGGTACTATGCTGAGTACTCATTCACATTATTTCTCTAATTTTCACAGCTATCTCTTTATGCTTAGTTACTCTTGTTTTCTACATTGTTAGTTACTATTATTTTCTACATTTTACAGATAAACACATGCAAGGTTGAAAAAAAAATGTTAAGTAACTTGCCAGGGCCACCTAACTATGAGTAGCTATACCATTATATATAGCTTTCTAAGCTTTAAAGAATGAAGAAAAAGAACAGGTAAGGTTCAGAGAAGGTTCAGAGAAGGCAATGAAACATTTATAAAAGTATATTTCTATTATATGTCCCTAGCGGATTTACTAAGCATTAGGGATTGAGGAACAGTTTAAAGAATCTTAAAGTCAAATTACTTTAACCTGGACTCTGAAAGTTTTATTATTTTTCCTCTATCATCTACTTCTAATTAATATGCTATCTAAATTTATCTGTATTAACGGTGATTGGATTTTAATGTAATGTAATGTAAATGGTGATGCTGCATTATATGAAGCATATTAGCATAGTCTTATATTACTGTTTTAGAATTTCAGTGAAGACTTTTTTTCTCTGTTTTTTAGTGCACTGAATCTGAATGAGTCAAAAGGGCACTCTATCTGCAGATTAGCTTTACACAGTATTGGAATTAGTCCATGTCAGAGGCAAGGATTGTACTGAGGTCCAACTATAAATTTGTGAGGTCCAGTGTGAAAAGAAAATGCTGGGGCCACTTGTCAAATATGCTTAAACATTTCAACAAAGAAACAACTGAGCATTGAACCGTGTGCAAGACTCTTCTCTGATCAGGGTCCTCTGTAACTGCACAGGTCATGAGCTCATGATGATAGCCCTTATGATATTATGATATAAAATATTTATATGCATCTTAGAATCTGATATAAATACACATATGGTATAGTCAAGAAGTCTAAAGCACTTGTCACTCAAACATGGAAATGACCTCAATGGCTCTTTCGCAAGAAGCTGGTCCAGTTGCCTACCTTTGCATAAGGAAACTCCTGTCTCTGCAGGTGATTGGTCTACATTTAAACATTTAATTCAGTCAGACCCCATCAGATTTCTCTCTTGAGGTTTTGAACAGGAACATAGAAGCATACTCAAAGCTTCTAAAACATTGAAGCTGTATAGGTGTGGATATTTAAGGGAAATTATTAAGGCAGCAATCTAATCTCTGTGAATAAAAATGTTATAGGATATTGGAATCTCAAACCTTTAACTCAGTTTTAGATGTTGCTGGACTGTGGAACCCTTAGTGGGGTACAGAGATAGCAATGAGAGAAAAGAGAGAGGGAAAAACTTCTGAGGGTGGGGAAAATGGGGAGAAATGCTGGATGGGGGATAGGCATTCAGTGTGTTAATCTTTTAATAATTAATACTAGTTTATGTTGACAATTTACCTTTTTATAACCTTTCAAAGGGTAGGATATACTTTTAAAAGAAAGAGATAAGTGGAAAACAGATGCTGATTACTTTACAGTTTCTAGAAACTTTTTCATTCCACCTGTCTTATTTCTTTAATATAAATCTGTTGCTCCTGCTAATTGGACTGGGTTATATTTCTTTTAGTCAAGTGAGCCTTGATAATGAACACCATGGTGTAATTTCAATTAAGTAGAAATCTGAATTAAAAGTAAATCAACCTGTCTTTCATGAGTCATGTTGGTTCTTATTGTGGAAGCTCTGGATGTATGATCATGTTGGTATTATTATTCATTTGGAAGTAATGAAACAAATCACTACTAGAAGTTCAGTGGTTGGCATGGCACAAGAACTACAGTTCAACAGCAGGTACTTGTTGCTTTTATAGCCATGAACTTTGCTGTTGGGTACATCCATAATTCCATAAGACTACCACTAATTGACAGGGACACCAACTGTCTGTCGGATTATTATAAGGGGTTGAGGTCTATAACCCCCCCCCCCCCCGCCCCATACCTGGGATGGACCTCTTCTGTCTACCAAAAGAAGCCAGAGGGGCCTACTCAATGATGAAACTGGATTGGGAAAGTAAAGGCCGTCAACGCCTCCTACCCTGCCTTCAAAAGACTCAGAGCTGCATCGGGGAGCCCAGTCAGTAGAATGCCGGAACTAGGTTTATTGAGGAAGTTGGACGGTCTTATAGAGGACATGGACCAATCAGCAAAAAGATCATAGGGACACATAAGGAGCATGGGCGGATGCCATTGGCAGAGCCATTGGCCTAAACTTGGGATGGTTTCAGTTCTCACAGCCATGCCCCCTGCTTAGCCTAGGTCCTGTAACAGGGCGTGGTAATGTGGCAAGCAGCCAGAAAGCCAGAGCTTTTCCATCCCTTTGGCAGACAGTGTAAGGTCCTGACAACTGTCCTCCACTTCCTTCATATTATTTATTCAGCAGTTAACCAGATTAGTAAATAGTTCACTTCTGTTGATTATACTAAGTAGCAAATTGCTTGAAATTCAAATTAGTTGATCTATTTTTACTTTTTTTAGCACCAATCTATCTTGCTGCAGTAAATTTCAAAAATATAACTAGGCTCATACTTTTGTTTTAATCTACTTATCTGCCTACATCTATTGTCAAATGTATTTCTTCTTTTTTTCCAAATTTCCACTAAAATTTCTAAATTTGATAGAAATAATTGTCAAGAAAAATACATTTTGGTGAGATTTCATGGCTTTGTGGAAGTAAAAACTATTTGAGTTGTGGACTAAAATCAGGATACATAATAAAGGATTAATCAGGACTTAATTAACTTTTGTAGGCCTTTCCTTAATTATGAAGTATCATCATATGTATTGTGTGTTTTTCTTATCATGTAAATGGCCACATAAGTAATTTATGTAATGTAAAGAAAATGTAAAATGTGCAAAAATGGTCTAGTGTAATAGAAAATCTTTTTCATGAACAGTTTTAGCATATGTCCTTCCTTGTTTTTTAAACATTTTCTGATCTATATAGATAACATTCCTTATGCCAATTACCCTGGACTGATTGTTACCCCGTGTAAACCTGCATTCAGTTACACTGTACTCCATTAAAATAGGTACACTTACTGTTTCATTTTAAAAAGGATCACATTCTCTATATAATTTTGAATTTTGTTTAATTGTTACCTAACATTTTGTATAACTGTTTTTTATACAGGAAATAAGTTACATAAGAACTTCCTAAATGGTTGATATTTAGATAACTCCCATATATATTTTGATTCCAAAAATACATTGGAAAAATATCTTTCTTTAGTGATAACAACTGATTCAAGTCTCATAACTTTTTAGGTAAGTTCTTAGCAATATACAAACAAGTGGCAAAGGCTATTTGTATTTTGAAGACCATTTTGTTAATTTCTACAATCAGTGTTTAAAGGTTTGTAAATAACATGTATTCCCACTCTTATTTCATTTTACTTCAGTAACTTAATTTTTCTTATTTTTCATACCCTTTGCTCTTTTTCTCACTTATTTTTCCTTCTTCTTTTTTTTTTTTTTTTTTTTTTTTTTTTTTTTTTTTTAGTTGTACTGGGATCACTCCCAGGGCCTCAAGCCTGCTAGGCATATTCCCTACCACTGAGATGCACCACCAGCCCTTTTTTTAAATTTAATTTTTTGTAATAGTGCCTTGCTACTTTACCCATGCTGGCCTGAGTTTGCAATCCTCTTGCCTCAAACTCCTGAGTAGCTGGTATTACAGATAACTGGCACCACACCTGGCTTCTTTGCTCTCTTTTTTCCTCCATGTCTACAGTAAAATTTTCATTTCATTTCATTTGCTAATTTCTTAGCATCCAATCATTATATTATCTTTTGAGTGAAGGAACCTTATAAGTACCAGCTTTTACTTTTATTTTTTATATTTTATTAAGGTTTATCCTGATGTTTAAGTTCAAATTATTTATTTATTTTAGTGCCTAATTATAAATTTTTCATTTTCAAGTTCTTATATTACTTGAATATTCCAAATACTGGACTCATTTGTTTTCAATTAGTCAAAGATATGTCTCTATGCAGAAAGTATCACTTTTTCAAGGCTAGTAATTAGAATGATGGATATTCTTGACTTGTAGGAGACTGGGTTATCTTAATCTTATCTAATAGGATTTTTTGTTTTGGAAGTGGGGAAAGGTGCTTAGATAGCAGAAATGAAAGTCCTTATAATAGTTTGGCTTTCAGCCTGGAGCAGCATTAGGAATACCAGGGATCAAGTATCAAGCACAGTTGATGGGTGGATGCTGTTGTTTAATAGGTAACATTTCCCTACATATTGATAGAATTTAAAGTAAGTAAGATAAGTCATTCTTCAGTTATATGTTAAAATATTTTAGTAATTTTATTTGCTGTACCTATCACTGATGAGTTAGTGAGCTTTTTTCTCCCTTATGGACATACCACAAAACTTTTCTTTGACAAATATATTAGGCTTGGTTTTACCTCTGTGAAATCAGATAAAATGTTATGACTTTTTATCAGGTAGATTTTAGACATTTGAATGTGCAGTGGAAAGGTGTTTTGTTGTAGTATAAAGGTTTTTAAACTTATTTTTTATTCGACTTTTATTCAAAAAATTTCATTCAACTTTTATAAAGGCTATACATAAGCCAACCAATTTCATGATGTAGGGCAATTGGAGTGGATGGCAATTTAGTCACATTCTAACTCTTGTAAGTGGTAGATACTTTGGTCTTTAGAAGTGACTATAACCATGAATAGCACTGGTCAAATAATTATCATCCTGGGAAATTAGAATCTTCAAGCACCTGATACTATTATGAATATCCATGGTAAAAGCAGAAACCATGGTTAATATTCAATGATCAGAACAATCTAACTGGAATATTGAAATTAACAAGGAAAGAAAAGAAAATATCACTCTGAGAATACCTATTGTCTCTTATAGCCACACAGAGATGAAAAAGGATGATGCTAAGAAGTTTGCAACAGGAAATGACTCTGGAAGTTATTTGTAGTCTCTATCCTCTATTTTTTTTCTAGATGGTCCCTAAATTATCAAATGACCTCACAGATAAGTAATATCTATTGGAGAAAAAAACGATAATATACAAAAAAGAACTAGTGTAAATGAGAAAGCACATTGTCATATAAAGGTTAGTGATGTAGAGTTCAAAATCATATGGAAAGTGTTGAGCTAAACACAAAAAGATCCCAGTCATTAAGAGCACTTTGACAAATGCATTTGGGGTAAGAATGTGCATGAGACTAAGAGAGTAAAAAAATGGGCTCTATGACTGCTTTGTGTGGCAGGTGGAGAATCCATATCAAACATTTCCCAATCTACTTCTTTGGGAGAATATAATAAAACATAATCTACTCAGAGAAAAATATTGGGAGGAAAAAATAAAAACAGAAATTTTGAGAATATTTGTCAAAATGTAAATTATATCATCCTTTAATGTGGTAATTATATAAATCTAATCAACAAATATACCTGTGCAAGTGAGCAAAAACAATGTTAATGGCATTACCTGAGTAATTTATATAGCTTTTAAAATACTAAAAATTTTATTAAAAAATTTAATTATATAATTATACCTTCAGCATATCTATTTCCTTAAAAAGAGTTGGATTTACCCATGTTATTATACAAAGATTCCTAAGATATATTGACAAGTAAATAATGTCAGGTGAAACTAACTTCACATAAGATGTGATCTTATTTGTATTTTAGAAAGGAAGTGTGCATGTGAAAGTCCATCTTTAAAGGAGTGAACAGAGTTGTGCCTGGGTAATTGGAGAAAATCTCTGATAGTAACTAATGTTTTACAACTGTTTCTTCTGGGAATACAATGTCAGGATAAAATTGTTTCCGTGAATCATTTTGTACATGAATTTTCCGTGTACAACCATTACCTTTTTAATTAAAACATTAAAGATAGTTAATCTGTCAATCTATTACTTGAGATATCTTAAGCATAATTACAGAAATCTCATATTTCTAGGTTTTTCTAATTCCTGACTGGGTCCCAAATACATTCAGAACTGATCTCTATGAGCCGCTCCTGCATTGTTAATTACTGCCTTCTGCTTGGAGGGGATGTGTTGACCCCCCTATGCAGGATGGGTGTGAGTGCTACACTCCATATGAGCTCCTGAGATTCTTTGTAAAGAGGTTTTGCTAGAGATCATTGTGCTGGGTTTAAGATACAGCGAACAGACATCACTTCAACTGAATTCTCCTGTCCCATCCTGAGCCATAAATAAATAGGCTAAATAATCACCATAAACTCTGTCTTCAGGGATGATGATATCAGGCAACCTGAATTCTCAGAATCTGGATTGTATCACACAAAACAGACACAAGCCTACATCCAGGACAAGAGTGGGCTTTCTGCCAGGCACAGTGGCGCACGCCTATAATCCCAGTAGCTCAGGAGGCTGAAGCAGGAGGATCCTGAGTTTGAAGCCAGCCTCAGCAATGGCAAGGTGCTAAGCAACTCAGTAAGGCCCTGTCTCTAAATAAAATACATAAAAGGACTGGGGATGTGGTTCAATGGTTGAATGCCCCTGAGTTCAATCCCTGATACAAAAAAAAAAAAAAAAAAAAAAAAAAAAAAGAATGGGCTTTCTCTTCTCCATATAGAGAGGGTAGGCATACCTCACCCTGTACTGTTGTCACTTTGCTGTATAAGGATCCTGCCATTTCCACAGTGTGAGGGAGGGTTTTTCCCTTCAAAGGAAAAAATGGGATGATGACTTCTCTCTTCTCTGAAAGACTGAAAGAACATGGAAATCTCCTGCCATAAATCTAAGAGGTCCTCTTCCATTCAGATGTTATTTTTTTCCTCCAGAAGAATGAAAGTTGGAGGGAGAAAGATGGATTGGTTGATCTGGGGTTGACAGCGATAAGTATTTAAACATAATGCATTTATGGATTCTAGGATGAATGGAGATAAAAAAGAGTGGAGACATTTGGCAAAGGGGAAAATCAAATTGTATTATATTTGAGATTCATGCCAAAGGAGTAGTCAAGTCCACAGACTATAGACTAGCTAATGGGGCTCTTGTCATAAAATCAACAAAAATAATGAATAAATGTGTGAAGCAAGGGCTTTGTTAATTTCCTTCACTGTTGTAAACCTTTTACTCTTTGTATCACATAATACCATGTTGTATGTAGCTTAAATATGCACAAGAAATTTTATTTGAAAACATTTAAAAAATGTATGCAAATTACAAAATTAGACTGAGAGAATGGGCATGTGGGACAGGAGTGCCTGAAATAATAACTAAAGGTGGTAGAAATGAAAGACAATATATGCTTGGTATTATGATACTGAGACTAAGTGAGTAAAGTCATTTTCCACTAGTTCTGGAATATGCTGGTACTATCTGACCTTAGCTTCTTTGGCCAAAGCCCAGGAAGAATGGTCTGGAAGCAGTAAAGGGAAGCATGATGCCCTAGTCCATTTGGGTTGTTCATAAACAACATAAATGTATTTCTCATAGTTTTGGAGGCTGAAAAATCATACCAAGGTACTGGCAGATTAAGTGTCTGGTGATGGCCCATTTCCTGATTCCTGGATGAAAATTTCTTGTTGTCTTCTCACATACTGGAATTGGCAAGGCAGCTCTCTGGAACCTCCCTTATTTAAAAAAAAAAAAAAAAATGTTATCTCATACATGAGAACTATCATGTCATATCACCTCCCAAAACCTCTAACTCCTAATATCATTACCTTGGGGTTAGGATTCCAACATAAGAATTTGAAGGACACAAACCTTCAGACTATAAACAAGTGAAATGAATTATAAATTCATTACACTGAATTTAATTTAATATAATGTAGTTAATGTGCAATTGTAATTACATGGGTATGTAAAAATTTCTCTGTTGTTGAGACCTAGATTTTGCTTTATGAAAGGAAACTTTAGAAATATGTGAACAACAGTGGGAAATTGAGAGAAAGTTAGTACCAGAGAGAAAAAGCCATAGAAAACATGGCAAAATGGTCAGTGGTATATAAAGCAATCTTCAGAGAGCGGTAGATGTGGGGACAAAGGTTTTATCTGAGCAGCTATGGTAGATACATATCCCATTTACACAAACAATTTCAGAACATCTGAGATAGAGAGCTCTGTTCTTTGTTTTTTTAAAAAAATATGTATTTTTGTTGTAGTTGGACACAATACCTTTATTCCATTCATTTATTTTTATGTGGTACTGAGGATTGAACCCAGCGCCCCGCAAGTGCTAGGTGAGCATTCTACTGCTGAGCCACAATCCCAGCCCCAAGAGCTCTGTTCTTATTGCCACCTAAAGCACATTCCATGATACATTTCTATTTTTCTGCCATAGACTCTCACTAAAGTCACAGTGACTTCAGTCCAGAAGTAATTGTGTGTTTCTCTGTGTGTGTCTGCATGTGTGACTTCAGGCTGATGCTCCAAAGATCATTTTTAACAAGTGGGAAAAAAGGGATCTGTAGATAATTTTACCAATCTCCCCTATCTTTTGGTATAACAATTCTGAGGTGGTTTCTACAGAACACCCCAGAGTCTCCAAAGAGATGGATGTGCAGTTGCCTAAATCAACAGCAGCAAAATAGGGCACAGTTTGTTGGATTTCACCCTTTCCTATCTCCTCACTTCTTCCTGGGATTAACTCCTAAACAATCTAACAGTCCCTGAAGCCTCAGGTGAGTCTCTGCTTTGAGGAAATGCAAATTAAGATGGTACTTCATTATTTACCAGTAAGTAACTTAGCAGTAGACTTTGGGGTATAATGAAGAATGTTTGAAATAGAAAATAGTGAATGTTTTAGGAAATTGATTAGCAATGGGATGTTGTGAGAAACGTCTTTTTATCTGCATTCATAATCAGGCAATCTGTTGTGTCAGTTTTCTCTTCTTTCATTTGTGATTCACCTAAGTTTCATTGTTCTAGGATTGTTACTGATAGAATCCAACCTATCCATCCTCATTAATCCCTCCAGAGATGAAATGCCTGGAACACTCAAGGCTCTAAGCTGAAAGGGAAGGTGAGGGCGGATAACTCAATAAAGCAGAACAAATAGTTTTGAAGAATGACAGGAGGGAACAAGGGACTGCTCTGTGAGCCATTATCTTTTCCTTACCAACTTATCCAAACTGTTTCATAGGTCAAGTTACTTTTCTCTTGTTCCAAGTCTGTAGTTCTTCCCATGTTTAGTGGAGACCTAAAGAATTATCAGGTAGTTCCTATGAAAAACGAAAAGAGCACAAAAGTAAACATAACCTTCCTAGATCTCAGGATTTATGCCCTCAGACTGGAGTCACCTTAAAAAAGAGAATTGTTTGTCTGGAATTGTTGTGAATTGATGAATAGGGACATGACCCTCAGGAGTCTAAACTTATCTTATGATCCTCTCACTCTAATTCTAAGACAGACTTTTTAAAATCTGGGTAGCTACACAAAATTGCATGCTGGAATGAGTCCTGTCCTATTTCTGATGATATAGACCCTCTTCCCATCTCTTCCAGGGGTGGGAGAAGTGAACAATTAATTTAGCCTGAACAATACATTAAAACCATTTTTCCATTTTCCCAACTCTCGCCTTTCCCTTTCTTACTTTGGTCCAAAGCAAAGCCTTCATCAAAATTAATTTCTGAAACTACAGTTCAGCCAGGCATTAGAGGCTTTTTGCTTCACATGTGGCTGTCTAACAGGATTATCTGATACAATGTTGCATATGTTTAACTGTTATTAAAAGAAGATTATACATTAATTTATAATATGTGGTAAAGAATTAGGAATGCCTGGTGAGAGATAGTCTTTAGATGCTATAGAGTACTACGAGTATGGAATTCCGAGGACTAAACAAAAGATACATTAATAATGAAAAATGGTTGTATGTTGCTGAACTTAATATTTTTCTCTCTGAATCAAACAAAACCCACAAAATTTAAGTTTTCATCATTGTTTTTATACATGAAAATGCTTGGGGGAAATGTTCAGAAGCCAACACATGGAAGTTTTTTCTCTTATTTTTCTGTGTGATTTATTGGTTATTTGTTCACAGTTGGTTGCTACCCAGAATTTGATGCACATTATCAGTGTCCTAAAGATCATTTGCATTTCTCCAGTGAGATATTGTGCTTTTTTTCCCCCGTGGAGACTCTATAATTATGCTGAAACCTTTTGTCTGTGACATTGGCAGTTCTCCTGGAGTGCACACATCTCTCAGCATCCTACAGATGTTGCTCAAAGTTAATCTAGTGGCAAAGGATGCCTGGTTTTGTTCACATTCTGGAAATCACTAGTGAGAATCTCAGTGCCACCACTTTTATCTTTCTCTTTAGAATTTGCACAGGTTATTCAAACCCTCTGTGTGATGCCTGGAGCCAGGGACACCACATGGTCAGTGGCTTATGATGAGACTCTAAGCCATATTTTTAGGTCTTTCAGATGTTTCACTTTTCAAGGCTTTCACAGAACAGCTGAGCCCTCATTGGCAGTGGCTAAGCCCCATGGGTTCCCATTTTCAAGTACTTAAGCTCCTATAGTGATTGATGCCATAGATGAAAATACATCAGTAGGCCTGATAGATGAAGTGAAAA
Source organism: Tamias sibiricus (assembly GCA_025594165.1). Classification (NCBI taxonomy): domain Eukaryota; kingdom Metazoa; phylum Chordata; class Mammalia; order Rodentia; family Sciuridae; genus Tamias; species Tamias sibiricus. The sequence goes on along the minus strand of CM046657.1, from coordinate 159,488,361 downwards.
TGTACATTTCTCCATTTAATGGCTGTGTGGCAGAGAGTATACTTCTGTATGATTGATAGTGAAGTTCTCCTTAATCTTAAGTGGAAAAAAATGGCAACAATGTCTTTGTAGAGAGTAAAAGACTCCTTAAATTAGAAGGAGACCGACCTCATGTTGCATATGTGCTTAGTATGTGCTTATCTTCAATTAATGTTTTTGCATCCCTATCACATCCCAGGCTTTGACCAACTTTAAAGAGTTAAGTATTCTAATTTAAATTTCTTTTACAACTTTTCTTCAAGCCTTGAAAATGCTAAAGTTCATTGAGAGTTCTGAGAGACACATAAAATACTTGGTCATCTAAGTCTACTGCTGTGGTTCTGCCTTTTCAATGTCTCTTCAAAATAATTTGAATTAGCATGGTGGTAAATACACTGTTAGCTCATGATTGATAGCAAACTCAGAGAAATCCATTACTAAGATTAACATGCAACTATGTCTCTATTAAAGCACTATCACAAGTAAATAGCATAGTGTTCCTCATATCATATCAAGGAATAAAAAATTGCAGCATTCATCTGTTGGCTACAAATAAGACACTCTGTCATTGTTATTTTCTCTAATACTATGCATCTTCCTCCTCTTCTATATTTTTAAATTAGCCAAGTCTTGATAGATCTTCAAATATTTGTTAGGCCTACAGTTATTTGAAAAAAAACAATGTTATACAATACTACTTATTACAAAATATAATGTAGAAATGGGACATACACTGTATCAGTCAGCTTTCTGATGCTGTGATAAAATACCTGAGATAATCAAATCTTATATAAGGAGAAAAAGTTTTATTTTGGCTCACAGTCTTAGAGGTTTCAATCTGCAGCTGGTTGGATTTGTTGTTTGTGGGCTTATGGTGAGGCAGAACATCATGGTGGGAGCATATGCTGGAGGTAAGATGCTCACCTGGTAGCCAGGAAGCAAAGTGAAAGATAGAAAGGGCTGGGGTAAAAATATATTTTTTAAGGGCACCCCCAAGGACCTGGGTTTCTTTACTAGGCTTCATGTCCTAAAGTCCCACCATTTCCCAATAGTGCCATGAGATTGCAAGCAAGCCTTTAGTATATGAGCCTTTGGGGACACTTATGATCCAAACAATAACATGCATCAAAAATATACTATTAGTATGTGGATTTCTTTTATGCAATGTATATGTCAGGCAAGAATAAATTAAGTGGGCTGGGGATATAGCTCAGTTGGTAGAGTACTTGCCTTGCATGCACAAGGCCCTGGGTTCAGACCCAGCAACACACACACACACATACACACACACACGCACACACACACACACACACACACACACACAAAGAATAAATTAGGTGTTTTTCTACTTGCAGGTCAAAGTTGCTCTAAAGAAATTTGAGCAGCCGGGCACGGTGGCGCACGCCTGTAATCCCAGCACTTTGGGAGGCTGAGGCAGGAGGATCACGAGTTCAAAGCCAGCCTCAGCAATGGCGAGGCACTTAGCAACTCAGTGAGACCCTGTCTCTAATAAAATCCCAAAAAAGGGCTGGGAATATGGCCCAGTGGTCAAGTGCCCCTGAATTCAATCCCTGGTACCAAAAAAAAAAAAAAAAAAAAGAAAAGAAAAAAAAGAAAAAATTGATATCACACATATTACAGCATCTAAGAAGGTACCAAAAGGGGTAGTGCTTTTCACCAAGTAAATCAGGACATGGTATTACACTTATGTATCTACTCTGGCCTAAGGTCTGCTGCTAAGTTTTTGCAGGTTTGGAAATAGGACCATATTTGACAGTTATTTTAAAAAATGCTAAAAGTCCATCAAGCCTGATGTCAATTTGTGAAATTATAATAGAGAATTTTTTTCTACTCACTAGAACAATATAATTCTCTATCTGAATTCATCTACTGATATTGAGGCATGTTACAAGCTGACTCTAAATAAGATAGTTGAATACTCTATGACTGGTAGGAGAATTAAATTCTTGGTGAGAATTAATGAACACTATAACAGATAATTTCCCTCCAATAAAAGCTTGACTATCTCTCAGATGATTGAGAAACTTGTACCTGAGCAATTTTTGTGCACATTTTGACAAATTCCAATTCTAGAACTGTAGGTAATTTTCTTAATATTTCTAGTTATGTGGCTAATTTTGCTGGGGAAATTTCAATCTTTCCCTATTTTCCCATATAGTTGTCTGCCCTCTGAAGCTGTTGTGTAATATACCAGACATTAAATTACCCATATATACTTCTTGCATATGGTATTTAAAGATACTGCTAGAATCCTTAATTTATTTATTCACAACCCATCATGTATCATTTACTAGGTTTCATTGACATGGATGCAATGTTCAATATAAATGGATCCTATCATAGGCATATAATTCTTTCTAAATTGTGATCCAGGAAATTGTAGTAAGTATCAATTGCTTGTAACATAATCATTTTTTCATTACTTTTAATTAACCATCTCCAATTCTGTTCTAGGGTCAATGTGTGAAATTTTTGTAACATCTGTCTCCCTGATTTCTTCACAGTAAGGGTTCTATTTGACTCAGCTCTAGTCAATGAACAATAAATTAATTTTTTTTTTTTTAGATTTTTAAGAAAATTTTGTTTGTCGTCATTTTTTCTTTCTGTTGTATGGAAAACCAATTTAACCTCTCAAACTACTGGTTCCATATTAGTAAATATTAGTAAAATATCATGCAAATATTAGTAAAACATTAAGTGAGGTCACATACTAAGCCTTTAATGTACATCACTGAACCCAAACTAAGAATAGCCCATTTCATAACTTCCCTTGAATGTATAAAGTAAAGACATGCACATATAGTTTTGTTATAGGTCTATTTGTGTTTTTGTATTTTTGTTTATTCATAGGCCAATACAATCCCTCACTGATATAGTGAGGTTCCAATCTATGGGATTAGTTATTCCTAGGATAAAGTTAGTAGTGGTAGTATTCCTTTGTTGAAGAACAGTGGTGGGAAAATATGCTGGTTCAAAATATTACTTTGTTTTCACAAATTCTCAGATATGCCAACATACATTTTTTTTAAGTAAGACTCTATTATAAAATCCCCAACAAATTTGATGAAGGAATCAGTTTCAAAGAGTTTCTGCTGGGCCTTGTGTCCCATGGCTTAATGATACTAATGTAGAAAAACTCACATACAAATATAAATTAAAAATAACAAAGGAAATGAAAGTGCAAAGAATTCTATTGTCAAAGAATGAAAGAGAACTGCTAGCTTAAGTTCAGAGCTGAGAGAGTTCCTCAAGTGACATATTTTTTTCTATTTATACATTCAACTGTCTAATGGTACTATTTTTTCAAGTTTCTCTTGTTCTATATGTATATTTATTTTTTAATATTTGTCCAAATAAAAAGTTTTATCCTTTGAAGATGCTGGGCATTGTGGTGCATACCTGTAATCCCAGCGAGTAGGGAGGCTGAGGTGTGAGGATCACAAGTTTGATACCAGCCTTAGCAACTTAGTGAGGCCCTAAGCAACTTTGTGAGACACTGTCTCAAAATAAAAACAAAAAGGGCTGGGGATATGGATCTGTGGTGAAGTGCCTCTGGGTTCAATTCCTAGTACAAAAAAAAAAAAAAAAATTGTTTACTTTGATTAAATCAAATTAAACAAATAAACCAGGAATTGAAATAAACTTTAATTTTACAAACTCTGTGCTACTGTGCTATCGTAAACTGAATTAATTGGCCATATGTCAAATTTTATTAAGCCCTAAATATATAGTGCAAATAGCTCTTTTTCAAAACCTAGAATCAATGTGTGAAATTCTTCATTTCTCATCCCATTTTTGTTTCTTTTTTCCAATGCTGGGAATTTAAAACCAGGGCCTCATACATTGTAGGCAAACTCTGCACAACCAAGCCACCACTTAGACTTTCTTCACTATTTATCTTAGTGAGTTAGGGATCCCTCCAGGCAAGCAGGGGAAGATATTCCTCTCTCACCTTCCATCCTTTAGTCAGGACCCCTTAGGATGAGTCCTCGAGGGCACTCTGTGCAGCTTCTGGGAATTTAGGTACCTCATGCAGCAGAAGGAGGGAATCTATGGAAACCACATACCCACAGGAGTTTGTTCTGCCTAATTGTCCTAGAAGTCTGTTCTAATTTAAAATGAAACAGTAAAATATGCTTCTATTTCAGTTAAGTTTCTTGGCATTTCTCCTTTTCACATGTCCCCAAATTAAACTTAAAAGAGAATGCAACCATTCCTTGATCCAGGAAAAAAAAATTATATATTTTTATGTGTTTATTTTCCCAAGTCAGTACAGGACAGAATTTGAGTTCTGAAATATGATTATATACTTAAAAATACTTTCTTACTTTTACAGACTATTGTATAAGAATTATTTTCTGGTTGAAATTTAGGAAAGTGAGCCATTTTTCTATTGGCCCTAAAGTGAAATATGACTATAAACATATTCATATATTGAAGTATAAATATACTCATGACTATTAATTCTGTTTCCAAGTTGCATTTGGTCAGTAGGAAGGAAACATGCTTTTCAGAAAGAGGGTGTTGTTAGATTACACAACTGGAATTGACCTATTTTTTTTCTTTTTAGTATTTTTAGTTGTAAATGGACACAATATCTTTATTTTATTTATTTGCTTTTATGTGGAGCTGAGGATTGATCACAGTGCCTCACCAGTGCTAGGAAAGTACTCTTGTCAATGAGCTACAACTCCAGCCCATGATGAATCTTTTAAGATGTCTGACCTGATGAGCATTCAAAAAAGAAGAGTGAGTATAGTCCTGGACCCTTTAACTAGAGATACTGTTTAGCAAGTGACAAGTGATGATCCCCTTTTCTTCAGATACAAATCATGGAAGAAAAATTGTTTTATTTTGTTATTGGAGTCATTTATTCACACCAAAGGTCGAATGATCTCTTTGATATGAAGATACTAACTTATAAGGGGATGAGAGGAATGAAAGAGCTTTAAATAAAACAAAGAGAGGGGAGGGGTAAGGGGATAGGAATAATGGCAGACTGAGTTATCCATGATTACCCTAAATACATGTATGAAGACACAATTGTTGTAATAATACTTTATATAAAACCAGCAACTTGAAAAATTGTGTTCTTTTTATGTAATATGAAATGAAATGTACTCTGCAAACATGTATAACAAATTAGAATAAAAAAAAAAAAAAAAAAGAGAGAGAGAGATCATTCGACCTTTGGTTTTTTGAGATTGGCTAACTTCACTTAGCATTAATTTCTCCAACTCCATCAATTTACCTGCAAATGTCATGATTTTATTCTCTTTTAGTGCTGTGTAGTGTTCCATTGTGTATATATACCAAAGTTTCCCTATCCATTCATCAGCCGATGGGCATCAGTGTTGGTTCCACAATCTAGCTATTGTGAATTGTGCTGCTATAAACATTGATGTGGCTGTGTCCTTGTAGTAATCTGTTTTTAAGTCCTTTGGGAATAGGCCAAGGAGTGGGATAGCTAGGTCAAATGGTGGTTCCATTCCCAGTTTTCCTAGGAATCTCCATACTACCTTCCAGATAGTCTTCACCAATTTGCAGCTCCACCAGCAATGTAAGAGTGTGCCTTTTCCCCCACATCCTCGCCAGTATTTATTGTTGTTTGTTTTTTTTGATAGCTGCCATTCTGACTGGAATAAGATGAAATCTTAGAGTAGTTTTCATTTGCATTTCTCTAATTGCTAGAGATATTGAACATTTACGAAAATGCATTTTTAAGTGCACTATTAAAAAAAAAAAGTAAACCTAAATTGTAACCGCATACTAATGAGCTCCTTTGTCATTTTTGGCCTTTAAATGGTACATTTTTTTTGTCTCTCATTTATATAAACTTTTGTAAAAGTAACATATTTCAGAACATTTTGTGAAACTATGTCCCTGTGACAATTTCATTTTTAGCCCTCTATTTCTAGGGAACCTCCGTGTGTGTGTGTGTGTGTGTGTGTGTGTGTGTGTGTGTGTGTGTATGTAAAAAATATATATGGGTAAGGTATACTTGCAAAAGTTAGAGGAAAACACCTACTATTCTTATAAACAGTGGTCTCATGTGTTTGTTTTCCAAAGTTTCTAAGACTGATGAAATGTCTTTTGAGGAAGCTGTCTAGGGAATGTAATTGAAGTAGTGGTCATTTCTGGAGACATGTGATCCTAGGTGGAACTTTGGTTTGTGATCAACACATTCCCTGTTATGATGAGACCCCATTTGGCTCTTCCCTAACATAAGCAGATCACCCTGTATCATAAATACTGCCTGTATCTAAGCGCTATGGTTCAAACATGACACATGTTTCTCCTGAGACATTATATTCTACTTGCCTACAAACATCAGTGAAAGTTGTTGGCAGCTATATATATGAGAGGCCTGTGGCCCCAAGCTAGGCTGCCCTATCTCCTGGAATGCTATTTTGCTAACATTTGCAGTTCATCATATTCTAATATCCTCCTTCTAAGGAACTAATCTATTTTGTGCTTAAGCATACTTCCTTAAGATAAATAATGTCTGAATTTATTTTCTAGTAATACTGATAGATAAAGAACATATCTGTGATCATGGAAATATTTTTAAAATTCTTCAAACTATTAGATTTAAGGAAACTAGGAAGCTTCTATATTCTTACTCATGAATTCTTTAACCAAAAGTGTTCAATTCTGCAAAGTACTCTTATAAAAGAGAATTTGGTAGTTTGATTAGATTGTATGAGGGTATATTCTACATCCAGTCTATAAATTCCATAGTGTTACATTAAATTACTCGAGCCACCTTGCCTAAAGGTAAAGTTAGACTGTTATTCAATATTATGCCTTCTTCTTTACCGTATTGGTTTGAGATAAAAAAAAAAAAAAAAACATGGCAATTATTCAGTAATTCCCAATATTTCACTATAAAAATATATGTTACAAATATAAAGACAAGTCATCAGTACAGCTCTAAGAAAAAGATAAATAAGAAATGCTTATACAGTGATCTATTCTCAATTCTGGTAGTAAGTTACCTTCCATATATTTAAATAGTAAAATTATTAGGTATGTGAAAGTTTCAAAAAATTCACAAAAAAATCAGCTATAATTACATAAAGCATTACATATTTTATGTGAGAAATGACTAAGTTTTAATATAAAGTAGTCTGACTTAAACTAAAATATTTTAGATTTACATTGTTTACTTTAAATCCTTACATAGCAATTAAAGCCAAGCAATGACTAGATAGTAAGTAGAAAAACCATATTTCAAATCCTTTCAGTGGACTAATAAAAAATTCATGCTGTTTTATAATACAGTATGAGCTGATGGAGAATTTCCAGGGATTGGCAGGAGGAGGTTATTCTTAGTACAAAGCAGCTGTGTTTATTAAGTAAAATTTGTCATTATAACTGCAAGTACATTTTTATCAGATTTATTATATCAGAAGTATTTTTTATTAATCATTCAAGATAAAGAATTGCAAATGGCAACATGGTAAGATATTAGTTTTCATTTTAAGAAACAATTGGCAGGGGTTGGGGTTGTGGCTCAGAGGCAGAGCGCTCGCCTAGCACGTGCGCAGCCCGGGTTCGATCCTCAGCACCACATAAACATAAATGCATTGCATTGTGTACAACTAAAGCAAATCAATAAATATATTTAAAAAAAGAAACGATTGGCATTGGATACTAATTTCTCACTTGGTGTGTTTATAAAATATGTTTGTAACCTATTAGAAAAAAACCCTTAAGCATACAATAATTATGTAAATTAATTATGCCAGTTAATAGAACTTAAGTTTGATTTGCAAGGGGAAATGATAAGAAAAATATTGGTTAAAGTTATCAAACTCCTTATATTTTTATTGATAAAAATCTCATTTATTATTAATTTTATCCATCTTAGTTCTTCAGTTATATGTGGTAGGAAACATATTATCAATATCTCTTTATGTTACATTTTATAGAAATTATATTAATATAGTATTTCTGAACAAAAAATAATATGTAATCTTTTACTTTGTTGACATTCATTTACAAGAAATTATAGTTGTCAAGACAAAAAAATTAATATGATGAATGACTGAAACACAACAATGAAAAGTATAGTGACGCTATATTATACTATTGCATTATTGAAAAAATTCATTATTTTTATATTGCCTCAAAGTATAAAAATAAATAGGAATCTTTAAAAATACTCAACACAGACTCTTTATTTTAATACACTGAAAATAAAGAGATTTTCATTGAAAATGTATTTTCTTTAACAATTTGGGACACATAATCCTTTTAGAATTAAATGAGATAATATACATGAAAATTCCTGTGGCCATACAGTACTAAAAATTTATAACATGTGAAGAATAAGTTCTATCTGGTGAATAAACTTTTCTGTGAAAATAGCAGGATCTGGGTTCTTTTCTTTTGGTTGGTCTATTCGTTCATAATATGTTCATAATATCTTTTTAAAAAATATTTATTTATTTATTTTTTTGCTTTAGTTGTACACAATGTGTTTATTTTTACGTGGTGCTGAGGATCGAACCTGGGCTGCGCACGTGCTAGGCAAATGCTCTACCGCTGAGCCACAATCCCAGCCCCCATAATATCTTTTAACACCTTAGAAAGTTGTTGAAATTCTCTCATATCATCAAATAAAGGATAAGTGCATTTAACTCTTATTGGGCATCATGTTTTTATATAAAATAGTATAATTAAGTCCTATTTCATACCATAAAGCATACACATGAAAGGAGCATATGGAAAATAGTCTCTCTTCCATCCTTGGGTCAATGTGTACTGCACATTAATGTTTAATGGTTTCTTTTTTTATTTGGTTCAATTTTATCGCTTATGAACATGAGCGAGTAATTGCAGGAGCTAGAGCCAGGCGAGCTTTCCCATACACCTCTGCCAGTGCACTGACCTGCAACACCCCTGGTATTTCATTCCTTGGCCTCTGCTAAGTGGAGTCTGCCAGTCATTTTAAATTGTGCCAAACTGCATAGCGGTTTTATGATGTGAAAAACATCCATTAAGTTCTAGTTTGAGTCTACACATCACTTCATATTGCTTGTAAACAAAGCCAAATTTCAACTTCAGCCTTGAGAGTTAGATACTTGAAGAAACAAAAAAGATAACTGATTTTTTTTTTTTAAGCAGAAAAAAAAAACACAATAGATTAACAAATAGATCAGGAACACATTGCAATTTTTAACTTTCAGAGGTCACTTTCTTTTTCTTTTTAAACAGTAATGTAATGGATTAAGCCTGAATCTCAGGTCCATGATAAATTGAAGTAAGAGGTAGTTGTGGGTAGGGACTTGCTTATACTGAAAGACATCCTTAGCCTCTTGTACTTGAGCACACCAAAATCACTCTCACCAAAGGATTTTCTGGAGACAAAAAAAAAAAAAAAAAAAAAAAAAAAATCCACCTATGCTGGAGACAATTAATGAGCTCCCCTTCCATCTTTGTTTTGTTTTATTTTCATTGAATAACATTGATATTTCCTTTCGATATCACAAATATAAAGAAAATTAGATTAAGAATGCTTTCATTTAGTTAAAAGTAAATGGAAGTAGATTTGGGACAAAGCCACTAGAATTTATCCATAATACCACTAAATATGAAACAAAATCATTATGTTGCTAAGGAACCTAAGAGTGACCATAAAAGCCATAGGTCAAGTAATATTTCACGGAGTTGTTTTGAATTTAAAAATATTAGTATAAATCAAACATACTGAGATTTAAAAAAAAATGTTTATAAAAACTTTCAAACTATACTTTCCAAAATATCTGCAAGAAAAGGAATAATAAAATATAACTTAGTAGATTTGTTTTCCTATTTTATATTTGTCACAGAAGATTTAGAGAGATAGCAAGTGTTCTAACTAATAATGGACTTTGGGATTGATGACCCAGAATTACCCACTTTCACACTGAACACTAACTGAAAAGAACATTATATATTCCACATACTTTGTTTAACTATGCTGAATTAGTTTATCTGAACATGAAGAGCTCCAGAGGAGGACAATAATAACTGTTGCTTAAATGGCTTATATTATAGTGGTGATTTTTGTGGACACCACATGGAAGTAAGATGAGCCTCTCACCTGCAGTTTATTTGGAATGTCAAGACTGATGATGCCACACACTTACCAAGAAGCATTGAAAACCTTTGTGACTCATGTAGTGAGACATTCTGGATAAAGGAGGAAAACTTCCAAAGCAAATCTGAAAATGACTTGAGAGCAGGGAGGGCAGCTGACTTGAGGTTTTATGGCAGTTACTGAGTTGAATGGAGATGGGTGAGGTGGGGGGGGGGGCTTTGTCTTGTATTCCCACAGCACAGAGGTCTGGTATAATTTTAACTTGAAGGTGTCATTAAATGAGGGAGCACCTAGGGTTTTTCTTTTTTTTTCTTTCTTTCTTTTTTTTTTTTTTTTTTTTTTAAATCATGCCCACATGTGAGGCACAAGAGCAAGAGGTAGGGAATGATAGGATTTGAGAGCTGTCAGCAAACATCAAAATAGAGCTAGACTCTCTATTATATGATGGTAATAAAATCAAATGATTTGGGAAGGGCTGTCCCTAATTCTGCCTTTTGAAATATGAGCAAGATTGGAATGGAGAGGAAAGGAAGTTTCCAGTTCTCAGGAAGAGTTGCATCCTTGTGCTGGAAAATAGCACTTTTATTTGTGGGGGCGGGGAGGTACTGGGGATTGAACTCAGGGACACACAACCACTGAGCCTCATCCTCAGCCCTATTTTGTATTTTATTTAGAGACAGGGTCTCACTGATTTGCTTGATGCCTCGTTTTTTGCTGAGGATGGCTTTGAACTCAAAATCCTCCTGTCTCAGCCTCCCAAGCAGCTGGGATTACAGTTGTGCACCAGTGTGCCTGGAAAGAATTGTACTTTGACCTGGGGGAGAGCAATATAAATCCTGAGTTCCTGCTGCCCAGGGAGTGCCTGTGTACCTGAGTGTGCTGCCTTAGGTAGAGATGGGGAAGTGTATGTGACTAGAAGAAAGATGAAGAGAAATTAATTACATTCTTTGAGCATGGATTATGTGGCAAGCATTGCTGAGCACTCTAGGAATGATAGTTTATCTTATCCCCCGAATAACCTGATGAGGTTGCTCCCATTTTACACCTGAACAACCTAAGGCCCAAAGAGTATATTAATAATCAAACAGTCAAGATTTGAATATGTATATGAATTGCTCAGATACATAGTTTTAATTGATACCTTAAAAGTTGATCAGTTGTTTTAGCAATATTTTAAAGCATACATTTATTGTTACTGTCTTAATAAATTCATTCTGAAAATGTACTTTTCCTCCATATTTTATTATGATTACACAGAAAAAGAAAGAAAAATAACTTTATTATTAAAAAATGTGAAACAATTGGAAAACTTCTAGAAATGGCCTTAATGGAGATTTTCATTAATTACTCTTTTTATTCTGAATGATAGTTTTGATTGTTTCACTGCCTTTTTCAAATACTTTCAATAGATTTTTCCTCTGAATAAATCCAAGTATAAGTTTGTAGCTCTTTACAGTCAAATATATATAAAAAGTCATTACTCAATATATTAAGTTTAAAGTTATTAGAAGTTTTGTATCAATAAAAATCTTAAACTTCTGAGAAAGTAAGTTAAGGTAAACACATTTAATATATTCTTTGAGACTATACATCAAGATTCAAAATATTAATTAGGACTTTCACTTTTAAAATATATCCTCAAGACATAATTAAAATACCTCATTATACATTTTAAGAAAAAGAAATCATAACTCAAGTCTTTTATTATGTGGTTCTAATTAGAATCTAAATGATAAACAGGATTAATAAACTGGAAGCATTTATTAAATACATCCTATGTGTGGAATACTTCACAAAACATAGGAGGGAATGTGTAGAAGTATATATTTATGGATTAATGTGGAGAAGTATATATTTATGTATATATATATTTTAGACAGATACATATTTATATTTGTGTGTGTGTGTGTTGCTAGGGATTGAACCCAGGGCCTTGTGCATGCAAGACAAGCATTCCACCAACTTGAGCTGTATCCCCAGCCCCCTAGAATAATTTTTAACTTAGTCTGGAAATCAGTTATACAGGAGGGTTCACATTAAAATAACAACAAAGGAATCATGCAATAAAAATGTAAACATTATGTTTTTTAAACATGGTAAAATTTTGTTCAGAGCGGAGAAAATTAGCAAAAGAAAGCTTCTTGAAAACAAGTCACTTTGTTGGCAAATGGTTATAAGATTGGACATAGATGCTTAGAAGAAAATTAGTGGGAATCTGAACAATGCCGGGTGAATATAAAATAGCCATCCTCATAGCATCCCCTTCTTTAAGAAACCACTCCAGGTCTTCCCATTTATTTGAACAGTGATTGGTTAGGGATGGACACTATAATCCAAGAGGGATCAAGCACAAGTTTTGTATTGATTCAGATCATACAAGTGAGTTATTGAGCCTTAACTCAAATTCAGGTTTGTCTATCTGTTTTCAACAATACTGTAGGTCCCTAAATTTTAGTTTGAAAAGCTTCCTAAAACACAGATTTCTTGGTACCATCCTCAGAGTTTCTGATTCAGTAGGTTTGAGTTGGGGTGTGAGAGTCTGAATCCTGTAGGTTTCCAGGTAACACTAAGGATTCTATGTGACTACTTTTGGACCCATTGGTCCACATAAGACTAACAGCATAAGGAAGTAAGAAAAGCATGAAATGCTTATTTTGTTTTAAATCACATAAGATTTAGTTACAAGGATACTTCTATGAGGTCATAAAAGATAATTTTAGAGTAGTTAATGGGAAGTATAAATATGGACATAATCAGAAAATAAAGGAGTGTTCACTGAAGGGGAAAGCAGAGCTATATTAACTATATGTTGAAGGGAAAAAGATATAAGGGAAAGCGTAACAAAATTAGGGGATTGAAGAAAGAAAAGACAACTGACAGCCAATTTGATGAAAGAACTTGAAGAAGATATTAAAAATCATATGATTTTTCAATTTTTAACAATTGTTAGTTTAGATTAATGTCTAATTTTTATGTAGCTATCTAATATCCAGTCAATTATAATTTATATACTTGATCTCATATTGTAAAAATAAGTAAAAATCACTGGTGAATAACAAGAATAAGTTTAAGAACAAAAATAGAAAACAAATAATATGGTGTTGAGCTCTTTAACAAAATTTGGAATTAGAGTTGACATTTACAAATCAGTAAAAAAAAATTGGTGTGTGAAGAATACTGAATTGTGAGATACCATGTCAGCACTAGAATAAACTTTTAAATAATTTGATTTTTAACAATGTGTCTTTCACATAAAAATATTTGCTAAACTGCATGACCTAATTTAGTGATTATAATATCATATATTTTTCCACACATATTTTAGACAATAATTTATAATATACTCTTCAGAATTCTTTCTGTTTAAAATAAATTAATGAGTGAATGTTGTTCATCTTACAGCCCTATTCAGTTCTGTAAAAGAAATGTAAACTGTCAGCTCAATTATGAAATAGAGAACCCCCAAAAGGAAATGGAGCTTTGAAGCTTTCATTTGAAGCACTTAATAATTTCAACTGTTTTACCTGTTGTTGGTTTAGGTGAAATTATAATAGATTGTAATAAAGCCATTACTAATTATATTTAAAAGAGAATTAGTTGTGTCCTTAAATAATGCATGTTCTAATGGTAATATTCAAACATCAGGTAGAAGAACATGAGTTCTGAGTTGTTAGCTCCATATATAATGAGGCTGCCAGTTTTTGCTTATGTTTTCTGTTCTCTGCAGAGTACCTTGGATCTATATGTATGCAAGCATACTTTAAATAGGAAGACTGTGTTTATTAATGTTGAGTGAATGTTCTTTGAACTCAAGACTGCATAGCTTCAGCATCATGTGACCAGAAAGCACATTGATTGGGCCTAACTACTTTTAGTAGACGCTGGTTGAGAATGGAAACAACTGGAAATAGGATAAGGATAATTCTAAAAAGGTTTTTGTTGTTGTTTGTTTTGGATTTATTATTCAATTGCACATGTAAAAGACAGTTACAGAAAGGGGAAAGGGATAAGACAAGAAGTAGTCTTAAGAAACTGATAAGGTTCTGAGACTTGCTGGAAAATTTCTCTGAAGCCTCAAACTTTGTTCATTTTCTGTGCATAGGTGATGGTATACTTAAATGTAAGCTCTTCCCTAATTTATTGCTTTAATATTTAGAGTTTGCTTAACATGTCTATACCCTGGAGCCGTCCTCTGGAGAATTTTGTTTCTATAGATAAGGTTCCAGAGATCTATGCTATAACCTAGCACTGTAGCCCACCCATCCACATGTGATTCTCTTATAAAAGGATTGCTAACCCCTGGAAAATTTCTGTTATACTTTTTTCATTGTTATTATTCCCACAAATCCTTGTAATTGATTTTTGAAGCCAAAACCAACTGTTTGAGTATTAAGACAAACACACCTGTGTGAAACTTATGTCTGCTTTCTCACTATGTGACAATACAGGCTGTAAAAAAGTAAAAGGGTATCTTGGGACAGATTATACCATATGCTTGGCTTCACCTACAACACGGAGAGCTGTTGACATAATGTTAGATATCAATTTTCCAATTTGTCCTATGTAGTTTCTTAAAACTAAGATAAGCTATTGTTTTCTCATACAATGAAGTTTTATATGTGATGAAAAAATTCAAGTAAATTATTTTTATCTAATGGGTGCAGCAAATAAAAATATATTACATTCTTCTTAAATATCACTGTGGCTTAGTTATTGGCTTGTATTTTTAAGACTATAAACACTCTTACTGTGGTGAGTTGATCATTTTATTTTATCAGAAAAGAGATGCTTTTCTGTGTCCATTAGCAAAGCATATTCTTGTTAGATTCTTTTTTAAAGATGTTGGCATACAGAGAGATCACCAGATCGCAAGTAAATGGTATTGTTGAAAAAGCTCACGACAGTAAGTAGATGTAAATTTCCTAATGAATTAGCTCCAAGTCATAAAATATTTAGTGTGTTTAAGAGAGAATGAGTAGTAAAATGGCTTTTCTATGTTGAAATCTGAGAATCATCATGATGAAACAAAGAAATAAAATAACTTTTGAATTTTTTCCCTCGAGTTTTTACTTGAAGGCCTGACTAAAATCCAGTATTCAACATTAAAGCAGCAATCTGCTGCAGAGTGGATGAATTTGTGATAAACGGTCCCTTGTGATTTATAAAACATATTCTCCATAAAACAAGCCACAATATGTTTCTCCACATTAGTCAGATCCTGACATCCTGGCTGCTGGAGCTCCAGTCCAGTGTTGGTACTTGCTATCTCCAAGCTGTAAACAACCCTTTGTTTATTGCAGCAAAGCTCATACATCCATTTCAAGGTTTTACAGCGATAAAAGGCTGACTGCCTACATAAAGTGAAGTGGGCTGCAATGTTGTTATTTTGTTTATTGCTCTTTTATTGCAGTGGTCAAATAGTTCCTTTGAGACCAGACACCAGTTTTCTACCATCTGCACATTTAGTGTCAGAAAACTTGTGTCAACTGAATCACTGTGAAAAATATTTGTAATGAGAGGACTAATTAAATGAAATGTTGCCTCTCTATATTAAAGATGAAGTATAGATTAATATAAAATTAAAATATAAAATTTATATAAAATTAAAAGTAATCTACTATCTTTTTTTTCTTCTTCTTAGTAGACAGTAGGCTTTGCTTTGGGGACATTGAAGCTCATGAATCATTACTGCCTACCTACCAATGATCAGCAGCTAAATAGAAATTTAGTTCTCTTGGACTGTTCTATGTTTTCACTTGTGGAATTCATAACTAAGTGCTTCTGGATAATTTTCAGTAAACATTTAGGTTTATGGGCCATAAATAATGACCAGAAAACTCATATCAAAACACTTGCTTTTGTCTTCAATATATTGTCTAAATTGGCAGGATCAAAGACAAAAGCATAACTTAAAAAAAAAAGTAAAATTTTTTCAGATTAATTTATATTTAACAAAAGAAGGAAACCTTTTATTGCAAACGTTAATAATAGGTGAGGTAATGTTTTCTTTCAATCAAAATTACTGTATCTTATTTTGAAATGAAAGAGGGACTTCTCTAAATGTCTATGGAGTATTTTAAGTATTTAACTTTGAAGGGTGGTCATGTGGTGCAATTTTCACATACTTTTAGAACTCATGTTAAAATTTAAGAGATACACCTCTATAAAGAAAGAATAGTGCTATCTTTGAATTTTATTGAAGCATCAAGCCAATATAGCTTGAACAATTTGATAATGACATTAAGGGTTTCCTTAAACATAATTTGTTGAAGAGTTTCTGAGATTTACGTTTTCTATGAAATTGGATTCAAATACAATAAATTCCACTATGTATGTTGAAATAAAATAAAATTTATTTAATATTTACTATTAAAATGAATTTTTTACTTAGAAAGCATTTAAATACAAACTTAACTTCAAATGAAAATATTTTAATTTATAAACTCTTCCCATTAAAAAAATCATAAAAGAAGTTATATAACATGAAATTCTTACAAAATATAGGGTTTTCATAATAAAAGAAAAATAGCATTTAGGTGAAAATTTGTGTTAAATATGGCTTTGAAAACATAGATAACAGAAATGTTTTTATTTAATATTATATTAACACAAATCTATCTGTTAATTCTAGGAAAAAGATCTCTAATTCTTTGATATTTGTATAATTTCATTCATAGTATGACAGAGGGTTTGTTGGCATCATTTTTTTTAAAGTATGTAATAATTTATTACTCATTAATTACTTTTTTATGAATGTAAAGTTTATATATAACCATGATCTTTAACACTTTACTGAAAAAAAAAAACATAAAAAAGATCACCACATATTTTAAAATGAATTACTTTTCAGTATGATAGAATTAAATCAATAATGTTAGACCCAGTGAATGTATATTTTCTATGATTATAAATTACACCTCCAAATGATTTTCTCATCTATGTTTAAGTAAGACATGATATTAGACATTTTTTCATGTCAACAGCTGCTGAATTCTGAATGAATTAGTGATATGTGCATGATGGGTGAATTTTTGAAAATTTACATGAGGAACCATTAATAAAGCTGAGGGATTAGGAAAAATAATTATGAAAACTACAATCTAAGAAATACATAATCATGAAGTATCATATTTTCTTCAGAGAGTCTCCACATAGAAGTTGAAAGTGCAAAACATTATGTATTATTAAATTCTCACTGTGTAAAGGCATAAAACTTGTTACTTAGAAGAGATTTTCTGGTTCACTATGTTAAAAGAAATAAATAGTGCATGTCTTTATACAGGGTATCTTTACATGACAGCAGTGGATTTCAACAGTCATCTTGTAGAAGGTGCATAAACACTATTCATGTTGCCATTGGTCAGGGCCATTTTAAAATAGATTATTAAATACATAGAATATGATACAATTTATCCCTTTATTAACAGTGCTTCTGATCACTTGGTTAAGGCAGTGTGTTCCATATTTCTCCATTATTAAGTTACTAGTTTTCACTTATAATTAAGATATATAGTTCCTTGTGCGATTACAGATCTTTTGAAATGCAAATTTGCTCCAATATGATTGATACATCATTAAAGAATTTGAGCATTAAAATTACGTTTGTTTAGGTGTAATTTGGCCTGAAGAAACACTGTGTGAACACAGAAAGTTACACTCAGTTAAACCAAGTCATGCTGAAAGACCTAAAACACACAAATGCCAATACCTGACATATTTCCTGCTACCTTAGTGGGCATGGGTTCTATAAGACAAACCCACCCATATTTAGTGCTAAAACTTTATGTTCAATTTCAAATAACCCTCTTTCTACCATTCTCAATAACTCACAAGCAGCAACTTGAAGTTTCAGGAAGATGATTTTCAGACACCCAAGATTATAAACAAATTTTCTTTCTTTTTCAAGGTTAAATCGCATATTTATTTTAGTTTTATTTTTTCATAACCACTTAATGTGGTTAAAAATATCTAATATATTTATTAGATTTTTCCTATTCTTGGAATATATTGCTGATGATGTCTTTGAGTGTTCTGTCTCTTCCCACTTTTCACTATAATCTCTAGGGCTTTTATTGTATGTTTTTGCAAAGCCTGGTGATTTTTATTGGTACATACTGATTATACAGAATGGTGAGTTTTGTGTTGGCATATTGGATGTACATATAACATAATTACATCAATTTCACTCCCCAATGCTCAGTCTTACCCTCTCCTTCTCTCTCCCCTGCTCCTCTTCTTCTATTATCAGTCTCCTATCAACTCTAATTGTATCATTTTTTAATGGATAAAGAAAATGTGATATATATGCCCATTGGAGTTCTACTCAGCTATAAAATAAAAATTATGCCATTCCTAAGAAAATTATTAGAATTGCAGAACATCATGTTAAGCAAAGTGAGCCAAAATAATAAAAATAAATATGTTTTGTTTCATATGTGAAAGCTAGTTGGAAAAAAATGAATGTGGTAGTTCTATTTTTTTAGCTTTTTGATGAACCTCCATATTGATTACCATAGTGACTTTACTAATATACATTCACACCAACAGTGTTAGAAGAGTTCTTTCTCTCCATGTTATCACTAGTGTTTATTATTTATATTCTTTTTTTAAGGTGGGGATATAAAATTAACTAGTTATTTATTTTTATTTGTACATTATAAATATATATAATACTGGGATTCATTGTGACATATTCACAAATGCACATAATTTGCTCCATTTCATTTCCCAGGTCTTCCCCTCCTCCTTTCCTTTTCCCTCCCCCTAAGCTCCTTCCTTTACCTTACTGGATTCACTTCTATTTATTTTTAAAAATTGGTGTATTACAATTACATATCCCTTTTATATCTTTTTCTTTCCCCATTTCTCTGGCTACAATTTCAAGTAGTATATTGAATAGAAGTGGTGAGAGTAAACAACAGCATTATCTTGTTCCTGATCTTAGAGGAAATATTCTCAGTTTTATCTGATTCATTATGATGTTGATTCTGTGTTTGTCACATATCGTCTTTATAATGTTAAGGTAAAGTTTCTTCTATACTTAGTTTTTTCGTAAAGGGGTATAGAATTTTGTCAAAGGCTTTCTTTATATGTCTATTCAGATAACCACATGATTTTTGTCCTTGGTTCAGTTCGTGTGGTGGATTTTATCTATTGATTTGTGTATATTGAGCCAACCTTGCATTCTTGTGATGAAACCTACTAGATCATGGTGTATGATTTTTTAATTCATGTTGTTGAATTTAATTTAGCATGGTGATTTTTAGGAATGCATATTATGCTGTAACAGGTGTACTATGATATAAATGCTCTAAGATATATTTATGTATCTTATTTTCTATTAAACTTTCAGTCATTGGCTTTTAGCATCAATTATTGATTCTTGATTTTATCAGTTATTACTATGGTAGGTTCAGGAAGATAATTTTCTAGTTCTTTTTCTAAATATTTACTAATTTAAATTTTATTTTTTTATTTATTTGATATCATCAATTCATGAATTGTTTTTAATTTAATACATAATAGTATGCTATTGCCATCTTTTATTTTTTTATTTTTTTAATTTTTTATTTATAACAGTAGTATGTATTACAATTCATAATGTACATATATAGCATCTTTTTACATACAACTGTTTGTTTACAAAGTATTTTCGTACCATTCAGGTCTTCAATCATACATTTAGGATAATGATATCCATCTCATTCAACCACCAATTTTTTTCCTCCCCCCCCAACCCCCTTTGAGGTGTGATGTTAAGTCAGTTATTTGTTGGGCTTTTTTTTTTTTTAAAGGAATGAACTCAGTGCAATGAATTCTCCTCTTACTACTGCCTTCATAGTGTCCCAGAGATTTCTATACAATGTATGTGTGTTCTCATTTACCTCAAGGAATTTTTTAATCTCCTTCTTGATGTCTTATTCAACCCCTTGTTCATTCAATAGCACGTTGTTTAGCTTCCAGTTGTTGGAGTAGTTTTTCTTATTCCTTGTTTTGTCATTGTTTTCCAATTTCATCCCTTTATGGTCTGATAGAATGCAGGGTAGTATCTCTTTTTTTTTTTTTTTTTTATATTTGCTGAGAGTTGCCTTGTGACATAATATATGGTCTATTTTGGAGAAGGAGCCATGTGCTTCTGAGAAAAAAAGTATATTCGTTTACTGAGTAATGAAATATTCTATATATGTCTGCTAGGTCTAAGTATTAATTGTTTTAACGAGGCCTAAAGTTTCTTTGTTTAACTTTTGTTTGGATGATCTATCCATTGGTGAGAGAGGTGTGTTGAAGTCCCCTAGAATAACTGTGTTATGGTCTATTTTACTCTTGAACTTGAGAAGAGTTTGTTTGATGAATGTAGGTGCTCCATTATTTGGGGCATATAGATTTATGATTGTTATATCCTGTTAATAAATGGTTCCCTTAAGTAGTAAGAAATATCCATCTTTGTCCCTTTTGATTAGCTTTGGCTTGAAGTCTACCTAATTTGATATGAGATTGGAAACCCCTGCTTGCTTCCACAGGTCATGTGAGTGATAAGACTTTTCCCAGCCTTTCACCTTCAGTCTATTGATATCTTTTTCTACGAGGTATGTTTCTTGGAGACAGCAAATTGTTGGATCATTTCTTTTAATCCATTCTGATAATCTGTGTCTTTTGAATGACGAGTTTAGGCTATTAACATTCAGGGTTATTATTGAGATGTTATTTTTATTCCCATCCATTTTTATTTGTATTATGGTCTTTAGCTTGATTTGGTTTCTCTTCTGGTTGGTATTTCCCTTCGTTTAATATCTGCCTTTGTTGATTTTTGTTGTTATTTTTCTCTTCTTCTTCATGAAATATTTTGCATAGGATGTTCAAAAGTGCTGTCTTTCGAGTTGTGAAATCTTTTAACTTTTGCTAGTCGTAGGAGGTTTTTATTTCATCTTCGAATCTAAAGCTCAATTTTGCTGGATATAAGATTCTTGGTTGACATCCTTTTCTTTCAGAGCTGGAGATATGCTATTTCAGGATCTTCTTGCTTTTAAGGTCTGGGTTGAAAAATCTGAACATAGTCTGATTGGTTTCCCCCTACATGTAATCTGCTTCCTTTCTCTTGTGGCTTTTAATACTCTCTCCTTGGTCAGTATATTAGGCATTTTTTATTTATAATGTGTCTTGGTGTGGATCTGTTTGATTTTGTATGTTTGGTGTTTGGTAAGCCTCTTGAACTTGGTTTTCCCATTCATTCCCCAAGTTTGGAAAATTTTCTGTAATTATTAAATTAAATAAATTACTCATTCTTTTGGCTCAAAACTCTGCCCCTTCCTGTACCCTAATTACTCTTAAGTTTGGCCTTTTTATGTTGTCCCATAATTCTTGAATGTTCTCTTCTTGATTTCTTACCATTTATCCTGTGTAATCTAGATTTTTCTCTAGGATATATATTTTGTCTTCATTGTCTGAGGCTCTTTCTTCCAAGTGGTCTACTCTGTTGGTGATGCTTTCTATTGAACTTTTATTTTGGTTTATTGCTTCTTTCATTTCCGTAATTTCTGTTTGGTTTTTCTTTAGAGCCTCTATCTCCTTATTGAAGTAATCTTTTACTTCCTATATTTGTTTTTGGAGTTCTTTGTCAAAATGATCTTTTACCACCTGTATTTGCTCCCTCATCTCATATTTGAGGTCATTCTTAAGTTCCATAAACATTTGGAATATGTAATTTCTCAATTCCATCTGTGACATTTCACCAACTGTGCTTGCCATGGAATCTACTGAGGAGGTATATTGATTTGTTTGTGTCACTTTCTTCCCTTGTTTCTTCATATTGCTTGTGTATCTTTTCTTCTTGCACTGTGGGACCTCGACTATTTCGATTTTACCTTAAAGCCTTATGTTGCTCCTGTATCACAATGCTATCAGAACCCCTTATAATTCCTTTACACTTTAAAATCTAACACTTTCTATTCAGAAAATCCCAGTTTGTTGACAATGTACAGATTTAGTTAACCCAGATATTGTTTCCAATTTACTCGTATGCTTCTGATGGGGTTTTATAGTTTCAAGTATTGGACACAGAAGTGATATGTTTAGGAAGAAGGAAGTGAGTGTATTGAATTGTTCTTTCTTAGAAAGTATGAAAAGAGAGTTCTATGGAAGTGGTTTAGTATCAGCAGACAAGAGAGGAAAGAGAATGGAGTGAACTATTAGTAAAGAATTAGTGGATGAATGGAAAGACTGATTTATATAGAAACCTAACTTATGCAGCCATTGAGAGAAGAAATAAAGAAAGATGGAAAAGAAAAAAAATGACAAAGTAGTAGGAATTAGTGTAAGAGAGAGGAGAGAGAGAGTGAGTCAGGAAAATAGAGAATAAACTATATATAACACCACTTTGATATATAGTTCAATTGTGCCCATTCTAGAAATCCCAATTTCTGTGTATAACTTGTT
Organism: Tamias sibiricus; assembly: GCA_025594165.1. Lineage (NCBI taxonomy): Eukaryota > Metazoa > Chordata > Mammalia > Rodentia > Sciuridae > Tamias > Tamias sibiricus. The sequence goes on along the minus strand of CM046657.1, from coordinate 159,465,803 downwards.
TTTACCTATGTTGAGTATGTAATGGCAGGGTGTAAATGGGGAAGATGAAGGAAGAAGAAAAGATATAAAAGTGTAAAGGAAGAAAAAAAAAAAAAGAAAAGAGGAGCAGAAGCAAACAAACAAACACACCAGGTCTGTGCTGTTCTGCAGCTGCTTTTCCTTTCTTCCTTGTTTCTTTGTCTAGGTCAGCCAGGTCAGCCACTGCTTTCCTCAGAGATGGCGTTGCTCGCCTGGGGCTCAACAGAAGTTCTGCAGACCTCTTGTTCAGGTCGCAGCTGGGCAGGTCACAGTTCCCCCAGGAGTGGAGGGGGCTTTTCCTCTGCTCAGGCCCTGCCTGCAGCAGCAGGGAGCTTCTACTCTGGGCCCTGGATGCCAGGAAAACTGGCAGCTGGTTTGTTCCTTCTGGCAGGTGCCTACCTCTTGTTCTGGTCACAGCTAGGCAGGTCACACTACCCCAGGGAGTGGAGAGGGCTTTTCCTCTGGTCGGGCCCTGCCTGCAGCAGCAGGGAACTGTTACTCCAGGCCCTGGAGCTCAGGTGAACTGGTGGCTGGGTCGTTCCTTCTGGTGGGTGCCTACCTCTCTTCGCCATCTTTTATTTTAATGATAAAAAAAATTTCCATAGTAGAATAGTGAGAGTTCTTTTGATGTGTTTCCTATTTCTTTTTTTTTGCCACATTTCTATCTTTCTCTTGTAAGCTACCTGGTACCGTAAACCGGGATAAAAACTCTCGGGGGCAGAGTTAAGCTTTTACTACTTTTACTTCTACTTTCTTAGAGCTTAGAGAGGGAAAGAAAGATTTTTAGAGAGAAAGATTAAAGCAAGCTTTTCTTCTTGTCTTCTTAGCTTAGAGTCTTAGCTTAGAGTAGAGTAGCTTCTTCTTAGCTTAGAGTCTTAGCTTAGAGTCTTCTTAGCTTAGAGTCTTAGCTTAGAGTAGAGTAGCTTCTTCTTAGCTTAGAGTCTTAGCTTAGAGTAGAGTAGCTTAGAGTAAAGAAAGATAGAGCTTAGCTTAGAGAAAGATTAGAGCTTCTTTCTTCTCTCTTCTTTCTTCCTTCTTCTGTCTTCTGTCTTCTGTCTTCCTCAGGAGTCTCGGCCTAACTCTGACCAATCATTACTTCTTCTATCTGGTTTCTCTTCTGTAACCGCTCTGCCTATGTTCTGGCCGCTCTGATTCTTCTGACCGACCGAGTGGCTGCCCGACTGACTGAATGAATTCGTTCTCCTAACTCGGACTGCTTTCACCCGGTTATATACCTTCAGGTTTGCGGGTGCCTACAGGTGCGTCACATACATATCAGGTGGAACTTATGGCTTCCAGCTAGCTACAACAGCCCTTCCTAATTAGGGCTCCTTCATTCTCTTACTGTAAGAGAAGCCTCTTATAGTATGCTTCCAAACTCACTATATAATTTTGCTAAATCAGGCCTGGAGACAGGTATTTCCTTATATTAAATCCTTTTATTGGACAATGATACATACAAGCCAATACTTGTTAAGTATGCTAATCAATAAGAGGGAATGTAGACCATTGTGGGGACACTTGTCTTGAAAAAGGTACTTTAGAATGATGAAAGTGAATTAGTAGGGGAAAAAGAGTACTCCATTTGGATAGGGTAAAAAGCTTTTATGTTTCTTGCTTTTCTAGTAAAGATAAAATATTTTTTGCTTCTTTTCCTATAAAAAGACAATGTGGTGTATTCTGTTTTCCTATTCTCATTACATAGTCATTTTTAGAACTGGTATTAAAAAAAAAACAAAAATAAGTTTATAATCCAAGAAGTTGGGTTTAATTTTGGGTGAGGGACAATTGAGTCTGAAAGAGAGAATTTTACCATAGATTTTGTTGTAAAGGGTATATTGTATAATAGTGTCCTAAATATTCTTGAATTTTAGTGACAACCACTGAAATCAACCTTGATTGCTAGTAGAATTGTTGGGTTGCTCAGAGCAAGAATAACTGAAGACACCAGCTAAAATAAACCAAGACATGAAGGTTCTGTTTCCTTTGCCATGAAAACACATTCACTTTAATGTGTGTGGCACTATATAAAGTATTGAACCATGGGCTTCACAAAACCTAAACCATGTATAAATCTGCTATAATTACATTTAATCTTTTTAAAAAATAATAAGTAATGTGGAAATATAAAATCATCATTTTTTTGTAGAAACATTATGGAGAAGCAAGTAACTATTATAAAATATTTAAAGACAATTTCTGCAGACTTTCATTTGCCTTCAGAAGTCAGGTTTAGACAAGTAAAATGCATATTGATGTTTATCAATGCATAAACTGTTGGATAAATTGATATCCACTTTTTTTTTTTCTGTCTAGCTGATGACCAAGTCCCTATTTATTTAACATTGTCAATATATGCTAGCCTTAGGCTAGGTCCTTACGATAGAGATTTTACATTCTGTGTTTTATATTTTGTATATATTTTGGGGAGAATATATAATTATATATATACAAATATATATTTCTTGTTCTCACTATTATTGTAGCAAAACATGTTGAAATATATATTGTAGTAACTATTGTATATATAATGTGTATATTAATATGGACCCCACATTAATAATAGTAGTCAACAATTTATCAGTAATTATCTGTCAGATACTGTTTGAAACATTTACACACATCAGAACTCAGTTCCTTTTGACAATCCTAGAAGATAGATTGGCATATATGCAAAGTGTAGGGGGAGGGCTCCCAGAGAGTTTGAGTGACTCATGTATAGATGCATAGCAGGTAGATGGTAGAACCTTGAGTCACCCCCATTAGTCTGGCTGTACTATTTATGTTTCTAGTTGCTTCTTTCTCTGGCTTCCTGGTGAGAATGGAAAGAGAGAGATTCCTTCTGAAGACTGAGTGCAGGAGTCATTGCATAGTTTTGCGTGTGTCTGCCCTCACAGAGCTCTCGCTCCATTCTGCCTGGCCTGATGGAGTGTGATGTGAGATAACTGTTGTCAAGATTTTATGAGAAATAATGTTGAAGCAAGGCAATATTTAGGGCATAGTTACCTTTAATACTTTGTTTTATTATTGCCACTAATGGTTATGGTTAATTTTGGATTTGTTGTAGAATAAAAAGGAAGATAACTATAATCAATGCAAATTTACTAGGAAACCACACAATTCTCTCTACCATAATGCTGTAAATATTGAATATCCAAGTGTTATATTAAGCTAGGCATAATGAATCATAGTAATTATTGCTAAAGAAAAGCCTATTTCTCCTTCTGGTAGTGGCTCTATGTTTTACATAAGCTTAAAGAACAAATCACTCAAACTGGTGTTAATGAAGTTGTCAGTATGACACTTATGCCCGTTACATTTCTAGATCCTCAAAATCGACTGAATTTTAGGGAAATTTCTTCAATTAACCTTTTGTTACATTTCCCAAAGATTTTCATTTCTAGAATGGTCTATCTTTGTAAACTATTCTAGTTTTCAAACTCCATAGCTTTTTATATTGTATTATACTATATAAGACATATGGCTTTACCTTGGAATTATATCTTCTTCTGGGTCATCTAATGCATATGGAATTAGCTTATGATCCTATTTTTAATTTGTTTATTAATGAATACATCATCTGTTTTCAATATTTTATAGTTTGAAAATAGTCTCCCCAGGTGAGTTACAATTTTCTGTTACCTTGTCTCATGTCTCTCAGCTGTTTAGGAAACTGTTCTTTATGGCATCAATGGTATAATGAACTGTAAGTCCCCATTTCCCTGTAGCAGGAGGTCTGAGCAGGCTTAAGAGCATATTTACCTCTTTTAAGGAGAAGAGGAAAAATGGCACAGTCTGGAATCAATTGAATTGTTTATTCTTAGTTTCTATCTGTGCACACCACAGCCTGGTGATAAATAACAGTCTTCCCAATTGTATTTATTTTTCATCTAATTTATTATTCTGAAGTCAGTAAGAGCTGTGTTAAGTAAATAAAGTTGCTTTTCAATTGTGCATTTATATTAAATAAGACTTTCTTTGGAGCAGGCTAAGAGAAACAAGAATAATAGTTGAAAGTAGAAACTGGATCAAAGGTGGCAGGCAAAGCATGGATTTTCTTACTCAAGCCTCAGTTTGTTGCCAACCTGCAGATCAGCACGAACAAATATATCATGGGGCTTTTCCTCAGAACAGAAGTTGCTTGCCTTCACTATCTGCCCCTACCCCTTTGCCTTTTTCCATATATATATATATATTTTTGGTCATTATAGTTGAATGTAATATGGGATTCACATCATATTCATACATGCACAAATTATAACAATATAATTTGGCTAATAGTATTCCACTGTTTCCTTCTTTCTGAGTGATTCTATCACTGAGGGTCTACAAGTTAATAGAAGTACTTCATCCTCTACTAGGCAATAGTGACAGGCGCCCTCCATTGCCAGTAAGTAAAGGGAAAAGAAATTTATTATTTTAAAATTTCAAATACCTTTATATAAAGAGTAATAAAAGACAATTGAGTTAAAGAGAGCTTATAGAAACTAACCAGGATTAAGTAGAAATAAACAAATGAAGTGTACAAAAGTTTTGGTATGAGAACCAAAGATAGTTTTGGATAGCACCTTTTGAAATACCCATGCCCCCAGAAAAACCCAAAATAATTTTTGACAATTGTGTACCTCCTTGCACTTCATAAATTCAAACCTGTCATTCTCCTTATAAGAATAAATTGGTAATAGATATAATTTCCAATATTAATAAGGTGTATATTTTAAAATAACTGCTGTATCTCTATTTAAATGTATCCAATGATATATCCAAACTTTAATAATATATATTCAACTTTTTATTTATTTATTATTTAATATATATTATTAAACTTTAATAATATTGAACATTTAATTTGTGCCCACACTATAATTGTTCAGAAATTTTACATGGTTTTCTCCTTTAATTTGTGTTTCCTGTTACTTCAAAGCAGAATTTTCATCTGAGTTAAATACAATATTTTGTTATTGCAAGATTTATTTACTATTTACTTGTAGGCCATAGTGTCTTCACTCCAACCACAGAAGGTCTTTATATCTTAGAACAGGGTTTTCCAAAAAAGATTTCTGTAACTATGGAGATGTTATAATTTTCACTAATACAGTAGTATCTACTGGCCACACGTGTCAATTGAGCATTGTAAATGTAGGTGGTACACTAAGGAACTGAATTTCCAACCTTAGCTAATTAAATAGCCACATGAGGTTAGAGGCTATATGTTGAACAGCAGTCTTAATAAGGCAATGCACTCAGTGCAGGGTGTTTGAAAGGTTGGCTTTGATTTTTGCAAGGTGGGAGGAGTGCAATCAATACTAAAGGTAAAAGTGGAAAGAAAGTGCCAGGTGATGAGTGCATAGCAGATGAATTCTCCATTGTTCCAACATTTCAGGGGGAAAAACCCCTGCATATTGTGAAAAGCTTTATGGATCCCTGGCTTTTGAAAATTGCTGCTCCAACTTTCTAAACCCCTGGGAATGATATCTTTTATCCATAATTCAGTGTTGATTTCTAGAAAGGAGTTAATTTCCTCAAGAATCTGATGTAAGAAAGTAAAGAGTCTGCCTATAGCAAGAAGCAAGTATCATCAAACTAGAACTATGAGATCAGAGAGCTACAAATCAATAGGCTGTGCCCTAAAAATATTTTTTTATTATTTAAAAAAAATTTAATTCAAAGTTGTTGTTTTTATAATAGTAGTATGCATTATAATTCATAATAAACATATAGAGCATCTTTTTACAAAACACTGTTTGTATACAATGTATATTCATACCATTCAAATCTTCAATCATGCATTTAGGATAATGACATCCATCTTATTCAACCACCTTTTCTTTTTTCTGCTCCATCCCCCCTTGCTCCCTTCCTTCGCTAGAAATGTCAAAGGGGAGGGAGGGGAAGGAAAGGACCCTAAAATCTTTTAAGTTATTGTCAGATTAATTTCATATTGTTTCTTGTTTGCACCAAGTATGTAAAAATTGGATGGCTTAATAGAATAATTCTAACATATATAATAATTGGATAGCACAATAGAATAAGTATTCTGAACGAGATTAGGATTTCAAAACTAAGCATGAGAAAATCCTCTGCCATTCTTTATGTTGTGCCCTTAGGTGGAACCAATAACTATCACAAAGAGACTTCTCTATGAGATATATCTAGATGTTTTAAATCTTTTTATTAAAGGCCTTTTTTTGAACTTCATAAAGAGAAATATTTAAAAAAATCCTTTTTATATGGTTTGACAAATCTGATACCCAGAACTGGGAAATTAATACTGGATTTATGTACTACTTTTGTTCTTGTGAAATGAAAACATTGTCAAAAATAATAATTCTTCTTCCTGACAGTATCCCTTGACAGGAAGTAGGGAATGGTACCCTGGAAATAGAAACAGAAGCATTTTCCCTTAGAGAAGAAACTCAGAATACAGGCCCTAGTGTTATAATCTGTCATACTGCAAGCCTTCCAAGAATATGGTGCACTTTGTTGTTTTACTACCACTTTTTGGTGTGTTTCTTATTTACTTCCATATTTCAATTCATCCATAATGACAATTTTAAAATTAGTCACAAGTTAACTTCTTTTTCAATGCAAAAAGGAAAAGAAAACAGTCTGTGTTATAATGTGAATTCAATTGAAAAATTTTGTTAATATTTATTTGTGAACTGTATTTTCACTTTTCAAAATGAAGTTGTAGGTTACTAGGGTATAAAACATGCCTCTTAACTAGAAAATTCTTGACTGCTTCAATACATGCTGAAATCAAAGGCTAACAAAAATATGTGTTCTCAAAGGTAACACATAACCTCTTTGAAAAGTTTATTTCTTCAAAATATTTGTGACAGAATTGAATATGGACTTCATAAAGGATCTAGGCTATTAATAAAATGATGTTTCCCTGAAAATTTTGATATTATGTATGACAGTATTAATTTTTTTCCTATTATGTGAGTAAATAATGTGTCTGTATGTGTGCTTCAGCTGTGGTTGATTAAAATTTACTAATAAAAATAGTAATACCTAATCTTTTCCCACACTGAACTGCATGTAAGACTCAAGGCATGAAAGTTCATAACTTCCTGTAAATATATATTATCATTTTACAGGTGAGGAAAATACAAGTGTTTGATAAAAGCTTATCTACATCCACAGAAGTAGTAATAGGTACATTAAAGTTTCAAGTGCAGAACTTTGGACTCCACATTTTAGGCAGTAAATCTATAACCTCCCTGATCTGAAGAAACAAATCAAGTGTAATTATATCTTAAAATTCAGTTGTGATGTTTGTAATGCTTTTGATGAAATATCATAATTATATATTGGTGATAACTAATCTTCCTATGTGATATTTTCTACTTTTTTCATAGTGGTTAGTAAGAATGGAAAAGGAACCCTTTACAGTATGAAACTTGAAAGTTATTATTGAGTAAGTTTTTCTGTAATAACATCAAAATGTCACATAATTTGCAGTAACAAATACATAATGTACTCATATGTAACTCCTACAAAAGCAATGATTTTTGTTTATTTTGTTCATGAATACCTGCCAGATTCCTAGAACAGAGTATATTTATATACCAGGTATTCAATGAAGTTTGCTGAATAAATTAACTAATAAATTTATCTTTCTATATGTGTAAAGTGTTTACTTATCTCTGCCCAAAATGTTTGACCAGTTTGTTATATAAACAATGTGGAATAAAAGAAATTGAACTTGGAACCAATGAAAATTTGCTTGAAAACCAATAAATTCAGAATTTGCAGTTTATAATTTATATTTACAGATAAAGGTCAGTGTAGAACTTAGCTTATAGTAGATGTTTATTTTTGCACTAGTATTTATGTCTTATAAACACAGTCACTTGCCAATGCTCTGTAACCTTTGGCATTGTTCCAGATACCCACATTGTGCACCATCTTTGAACAAATATATATTTGGTAGGTACTGATATTGACAATTGCTCCCACGTTTCTGGTTTCTTCAGGACATGCTAAGGACTAAATTGTCCCAACTACCACCAATTTTTTTCTTTGTTAGTTTTTGTTGTTTTGGTACTGAGGATTGGACTTGAGTGCTTAACCACTAACCCACATTGTCAGCCCTTTTTATTTATTTTTTAATTTTTTGAGACAAGACCTCACTAAGTTGCTGAGGCTAGCTTTGAACTTATGATCCTCCTGCCTCAGCCTCCAGAGTTACTGTAATTACAGGTGAGCACCACCATGCCTGGCCCCAAATTCATATGCTGAAGCCCTAATTCCCAATGTGACATTATTAGAAGATAAGGCATCTAGGAGACATCATCATGGTGAGGCTCCTAATCCTACAAGATATGTCCACCTTACAAGAGAAAAAAGGAAACATATTTTTTCCTATTTTTCCTTGATATGTACCAAGGGACAACCATGTGAGGATTTATTGAGAAGGCATTCTGCAAGCTTGAAGGGCATTCTTACCAGAAATGTACTATGCTGACACACCTTTGTTTTAGACTTTTAGCTTCTAGAATTGAGAGAAAACAAATTTCTGTTAAATCACCCAGTCTGTGGAATTTTTATTTTATTTTATGGCATCCCAATATACTTAAAGAGGACAGTTTACATTTTATTGTCAAAGTGGCAAAATGTCAGAATGTATTGTCATCCAGAGTATATAGTGAGTCTTCCCTAAAATCACAATTAGTAGCATGTTATCCAAATTTTTGTTTCTATCAATTGCAACGTGTCATTTTAAATAATAAGAGAATCAGTGATTACTTACCTAAAATAGAAACTCTAAGCAAATATGTTGGAGATAGGCTGATTTTCTTTTATTTCCTTTTCTTTCTTTCCTTTCCTTTTCCTTTATTCTTTCCTTCCTGCCTGCCTCTCTGCCTTCCTTTTGACATAGATGTGTTCTTGAAAATTACTGGGGGAATCTTATGAAGAAAGTACTTTAAAATTTTTTCCTTGCTTATTTATATTAAAGGGCTAAATTCTGACTTTTTGTCAGGAGGATAAATTCTTACATTATAATTACAGAAGATGAGTGAGAAAAGACAGAAGTGGAAACAACAGGAGAGTTGCTGAGCTCAGATAAGCATTGCTTTGAATAGCTGATTTGTCTGTCGTTGATACTAATACATCAAGGCAAGCAAGAAATATGCATGTCCTCTGGAGAACCTAACCAGGCAGTGCAAGTGTTGATGAAGTGAGCCTTGTCATAGTATGTGGTGGTAAATCATAGAAATCTTTACATGTTTCCACAGAAGAGATTCTGAGTCCAGGTGCCCTCTATTTTAAACTAAAATGTCATGAGATGTACTTAAAACAATTATTGTGCATTTTCCAAATGTTAAAATTTGAAAGACTTACCTTTCTGATTTTATTTTTCAACCACAGAGATTTTGATGAAGCATGTTCATGAGAATACATTAATTATACATGCAGCAACCACAAAACAGGTGTTTGGCTCTAAGAGGGGTATTTAATCAAAAAAATCAATTCTAAACTAGTATTTTATATTCTACCCTTATTTATGGACTTCCTCACATAACATTAATAAAAGTTATAGTTAAATACCTAGCTTCTGTTTTGGGAAATACCTTTCTGAGATGAAAGCTGGTGTATTTATGCTTTGAGATAATTGATATTTTTATTTATATATTTGGTTTTGTTTAATTCAGTTTTTGTAAAATTTGTTCAGTTTTACTGTTTTATAATAACCTACATTGAGGGTTATTAGACTGAAATTTACTTGAATACATACCATCATATAGAAAATAAATGTACACTAAAACCTTACACCATGGCCCAGATTCAGTCTGCAATTCTCAGTAACTCACTGTTGGTGCTCTCAGAGTTACAAAATCAATCCTTCCTGTAGAATTTAGAATCACCTTTCTTGATATTACTTTTGAGAGGCATAGATTTCAAACATTCTGACATAGGTAGGTAATCAGGTATTTTTTATTTCTCTAGAAAGTTCAAGTATTAGAAAATCATACCAGGTGGTTTTTTATATATATATATATATATATACACACAAATATAAGTATATTTATATGTATAAATATTTACATAAAATATATATGTATATAAGCAAGCACCTTTTTTCACCACTGAATATAAAATAAACACTCATAAACTTTGTGTAAATTGTGAATTATCATATATATGTTCAACTTAAGAGGATGCTTGTGAATGTCCATAAACACACAGCTGAGGACTTTTATTCAGTTTTATATTTTACTGCCTAAAGATTCTGCAAAAGTTGGCCATGGCATTGATTTAAAAATAATAATTGCATCAGGAAACCCTTCATGATTTGATTCCAAAATGGCACTATTCCTCTAAAGTCTATAGTTCATTAAAATGCAATGGGAGAAGAAGTCAGGAAGGGCGGGTCGGTCATTTGCTCAGTGAAGTCATGTACCACACATAACGTTCCTTCACACCTAAACTTTCCCTGACTCCAAAATATTATGAGTGTGGGCATGCACACACACCTTCCTCTTCATTTATAGTACCTATATTTATGGATCAAGAAGGCAATATATGGATCCAGTTTCAAGAAACTATTTACAATGAAGTCCACTCAATTTATGTTCTTTTAAATTATTTTACCATGCACTTGTTTTGGTACATATTGGTTAGTTGTAAGAGGTTTGACAGTCTTGATTTTATTTGTTATATTATGTTTGTAACATTTTTAATCATCATATTTTGGTCATCTTTGTAATAGTGCACGTAAACTTAAATGGAATGTACAGGGCATGATACCTTTCACAGAGAGAGTTCACAGATCATTTGGTTTTTTGGGGTTGAGTTTTTTTTTGGAGGAAATGAGAGAAGAGTTCTTCTAATAACTTTTCCTTCTGAATAGAATGACCTAGATTTGTTGTATACTAGCTAAGCTGCTAGAGGATATTTTTACATTGCCATTTTGTCCTCAAGAGTTATCAAACTGTTTTCACCATATGAAATTCCTTTCAAGTTCCTATTCTGAAGATGTAGAGATGCTTTTGGATTTGTAGTATCAGAAAGCTGGAAGGTAAAAGGTAGAAGTAGCTGAAAATAGAAGATAAGAGTTCAGTTTTCTTCTGGCAAAAAAAAAAAAAAATAAAAAAATAAAAACCTAGAAAACTAAAAGTAAAAAGGTGTCTTCTTGCTTCACACATTATCTTGTATGAGCTAATTCAATTTATTTTAATTATTTTAAAGATTATTTTAAATCTTGAATTTTCACGAAAAACAATGTGAATAATTTCTCCATGAATTTTAGCCTTGATAAAGCTACATACAATTTCCTACTAAATTTCTCCCTCAGATCTGATGAAGGAAGAATTTTTAATTCATACTCCATTTTCAATGCACTGATTGTTATATATCATGTTTAATTTCCCCCTAATTGTAAACTTTTGCTGTTCTTATACTACTTAATAGATATGATAATTGAATTCACCAACCTATGGTAATGAGATGTACAGGAACATGTGTCAGGCTCCTCATCGGATTTGCCTATCTGGTAAGAAAGATGTTGAACCTTTGTTGTACGTATGTAAATGCGCGCGCACATGCGCACGTGCACACACACACACATACACACACACACACCAAACCCAGGGCCTTGCACATGCGAGGCAGGAATTCTAACAAAAAACTAATGAGCTACAGTCCTAGCCTGAGTCTTTGTTTTGAAGTATAAAATACTTGTTCCTAATCTTCTCACTATAATATGAAAAGTGAACAATTAGGCACTTAGTGCATGAGTATTCAATACATTCTAAATAGTCTCCAAAAGTCTCTACATTAGAATCAATGGATTTCCTTCAGCATATAGAGTAAAACTATTCACTCCTATTGACCTATATCACATCTTTAGCACACATTTTCAATATAAAGGGCAAATACTTAAAAATCAAAATTGTGAAAAGGAAGACAACAGTAATTGGAAAAAGGATTATCAGTGTTAAAATTTTCAACTTGGAAAGCAAAGACCCTCTGACGCTCTGCAATATATACCCTCTAATAACTGTAGTACCACAACAATTTTTATGTAATACATAAGAGAGGCATTAAATAAATTCAAATATATATATAGATATTCATAACTCTTGATGTAGAAGTTGATAAATTCATGTTTCAAATAACATTAACATAGACCTGACAATTACATTGGACAAAATATTTTCCTATTCATTTGAAATTAACAAAAATAAATAGAAGAACAAAGATGAAAATGGCATGATCTTATATGTACAAACCCCAAAGACTCAACACACACACACACACACACACACACACACACACAAACCATTTATAACTAATAAACAAATTTGGTAAACTTTCAGCATACAAATCAGCATATATAAATTAGTTGTATCACTGTAATCTAACAATGAACTCTCTGAAAAAGATATTAGTATGTTAGGAAAATAATAACATTTGGCACAGCATCAAAAATAATTAAATATTTAGAAATAAACTAAGGAGATTACATATTTGTACTTAGAAAACTATGAAACAGTGATGAAAGAAACTACAATTGACACAAATGGAAAAATGTAATATGTTCATGGATTAGGAGACTTAGTATTGTTACAATGTTCATACTACTCAAAGTGATCCATAGATTTGATGGAGTCCCTATAAAAGATCCCAGTGGCATTTTTTAAAGAAATAGAATAACTCTAAAATTGTTGTAAAACCATGATGACCCTGAATAGCAAAAAAAAAAAAAAAAAGGGGAGGCAACATTCTTCCTGATTTGAAAATATATAACAACAGCAATTAGAATAATATGGTACTGATGGTAAGACACATTTAAACCAATGAAATAAAATATAGAATCTATGCATAACTGTTCTACTGATTTTTGTTATGGGTGCCAAGTACACAACATTTGGAAAGGATAATTTCTTGAAATGGTGATGGGAAAACAGAACATCCACATGCAAAAGAATGAAATTGTGTACTTATCCAATTACCAGACAGAAAACTAAGTTAAAAATGGCTTAAAAGCTTAAACATAAGAACTGGAAGCTCTAAAACATCTAGAAGAAAGAATAGGAAAAAAAAAAAAAAAAACTTGATAATATTAGTCTTGGTAATTATTTCATGGCCATGACACCAAAATCATAGGCAATAAAACAAAGGTATCTGAGTTGGACTATAGCAAAGTAAAAAAGCTTCTGCACAGCAAAGGAAACAGCCAACAGAGTGAAAAGGCAACATGGAAGTGGGAACCAATAAATTTGCAAACCATTATAGCTGACCAAGTTAATTTCCAAAATATGTAAGGAACTCCTACAACTGATTAGCAAACAAACAAACAAAATACCCAAAATGTAATATCCTGCTTAAATAGATGTATCTCCAGAGAAGAAATGCAAATAAGCAACAAGTAAATATAAATGAATATCTGCTCAATATCAGTAATCATCAGGAAAACAGAAATCATAACCACAGTGAGATATCAGCTCTCAGCTCACACCTATTAGGATGGCTATTATTTTTTTTTATTTTATTTTATTTTTTGTGGTTACCAGGGATTGAACTCAGGGGCATTCGACCATTGGGTCACATCCCCAGCCCTTTTTTGTATTTTATTTAGAGACAGGGTCCCACTGAGTTGCTAAGTGCCTCGCCATTGCTGAGGCTGGCTTTGAACTCGCGATCCTCCTGCCTCAGCCTCCCAAAGTGCTGGAATTACAGGCGTGCGCCACCGCGCCTGGCTAGGATGGCTATTATAAAAAAAAAAAAAAAAAAAAAAAAAAAAAAAAAAAGAAGAAGAAAAGAAATAAATAAAGGAAAGTATCGGGTAGAATGTGGAGGAATTGGCAATCTCATACACTGTTGGTGGGAATGCAAAATAGTAAAATTATATCAATGTAAAACAGTTTGGGGGTTCCTCAGAATTTAAAAAATAGAGGTACCATATAACTTAGAAATGTCACTCTGAACATTTTCTCAAAATAATTAAAATCAAGATTGTACAGATAGTTTAGCTCCCACATATTTATTATAGCATTATTTGCAATTATTCAGGTGTGGAAAGATTCTAAATGTCCAATGACAGATGAGTGGATGAAGAAAATATACTAAATCCATACAATGGCACATTATTTAGCCATATAGATGACAGAAATCCTGCCATATGTATTAACATGGATGTACCTTGATATTATTAAGTGAAATAATCAGTTAAAGAAAGGCAAATATTGCATGATTTCACTTTTATGATATAGACACAATAGGGAAACTCATGGAGACAGTGGGATGATGGTTGCAGTTATCTGGGACTAGAGGATGTGTGGAGTTCCTATTCAATGGTTATAAAGTTTGATATAGGCAAGATGAGTCATTTCTAGAGCTCTGCTATGTAAAATTGTGCATAATTAACAATTCTAATTATACAGTTAGAATCTGTTAAAAGCACAGATATTTAGTTAAGTATTCATACCACAATAACATTTTAAAAATAACAATGTATTAAGAGAATAAAATGAGCCTTAAATACATCATGCTGAAGACATAAAGAGATTCCTTAAAACATTGTTCATGAGACCATAGCACCTACCTTGTCCTTTTCTTTGTTCTTCTAGCTAGTTATAATGGATGTCACCAAAGATGGTACTCATTTACAGTAATAAAAGACCAAGAAATCTATAGTGTTTTTTGTGCACCCCAAGGAGACTTGTCATTAGATACCCAGGAACTTTAATATTTCTAATTTTCAAAAAACATAGAACATAACAAGCTTCACAAGTCTCTCCTTTTCTCACAGTTCACAGAATGAGTATTTGAGAAGACATTACCATGCAAAACAAGCATTTGTTGAAGTTATAATTTGCATTGTAATTAGAAAGTGGTAAAAGACAGGGACTTTTTTTTTTTTTTATCTTTAAAGACCTTATAATTAGAGATACAAATTGAGAAAGTATGGGTTGAGATAAAATTATATGTTTGAAAGCTTTGGGCTAGAAGTTATAGCTAAGTGGTAGTGCATTATCCTTGCACATGTGAGGCCCTTGGTTTTGATTTCAGCACTACAAAACAAAACAAAAGCAAAAAAAAATTTAAAAAAATATATACTTTTTTATTATTACAAAGAACTTCTTGACATAACTTTGTATATACTAACAATGTCCTACTCTCTCATCTTCAGAAGAAATATGATCTGGTAAATCAGTAGTTTTTTTCCTATATCTAGGTCCCAGAGGATTTACATTAAAAAAAACAATTTCTTCAGAATGAATAACCAAATTTCTTTATTAGTGGAAATTCAAACACTATGATGAGAAAGGTGGATATATTTTGGGATCATTGTGCCTATAACTTTGAACCCATAAACAACAATTTATTTTGCCTTATCTAATGTTCTTAATACAATAGGGAGTATATGTTTATTGCACATTGTTTTTATTTTATAATTTAAAATTTGAATTCAAGAGAAAAATCACTTGGTTAACTATTAAAATAAATACAAATTTTGAGAATTTTCTGAATTCTGGAAATCAAGAAAGAAAGAAGATAGGCAATCTGTAGACTTTGTAAATATTTTGAATATTTACTGTAATAAAACATAAACTATTAACTAGAGCAAAGGGAACCACTGTTTTGTTTAAAATATTTCTTATTTTGAATATAGCCATGTAGCATATATTTAAACTATATCATTTGTATATGTATATATAACTTAATATTCATTAACTGCTAGTACTGAAGTCTGCTAATAATCACATACCATATTTTGAAAAGACAAAAATTCTAAATATAGTAGAAATTCTCAAAATTGTGCTTTTCTACTTGGCCTATTCCCAAAGAACTTAAAAACAGCTTACTACAGGGACACAGCCACATCAGTGTTTACAGCAGCACAATTCACAATAGCTAGATTGTGGAAACAACCCCGATGCCCATAAATAGATGAAAGGATAGGGAAACTTTGGTATATATACACAGTGGAACACTATTCAGCACTAAAAGAGAATAAAATCATGGAATTTGCGGGTAAGTGGATGGAGTTGGAGAAAATAATGCTACGTGAAGTTAGCCAATCCCAAAAAAACAAAGGTCGAATGATCTCTTTGATATGAAGATACTAACTTATAAGGGGATGAGAGGAATGAAAGAGCTTTAAGTAGAACAAAGAGAGGGGTAGGGGAAGGGGAAGGGGAGAGGAATAATGGCAGACTCAGTTATCCATGATTACCCTAAATACATATATGAAGACACAATTGTTGTAAAAATACTTTATATAAAACCAGCAACTTGAAAAAAAAATGCTTTCCTTCCCAAAGGAAGCCATGTAAAAAATAAAGAGAAAGAAACAAAGGAAAAATAAACAGAGCTTAGAATTCCTAATTATACAAGCATGAACAAATAAAATATATAAAGTATATATTTGTGTACATATATGTAAAAATAAAGTTTTATTTTTTGATTGATGTATTGGTTTCATAAATATGTTTTTTGAATTATATCCTGGACTTTAATCAATTGTTCTATATCTGAATATGTATATGGGATTTGTTAAGAGATGAAAATTGATATTATATATTGCATAAGGCTGATCCAGAAAGCTTACAAACAGGTATTAGAAAATATTGGTATCTTTGTCATGTTTTAGTAAGGAAATCTAGGTTATGCTGATTATGCTAGGTTTTATAATTTAAAATTATTCCCAAAATATCAGTGATTTGACAAAAGGTTTTAAAATTTCTTTCATACACTGTATTTAACATGGGTTGTCAGGGAGGCCCTATAAATTGACCACTGCCATAGTGAGCTAAAAACATGGCAAATCATACACTTACTCTTACTTATTCTCAGCAAGTAACACATCACTTTCCCTCACATTGTGTTAGCCATATCAAACCTCTTTGACATGCCCAACTTAAAAGGAGAATAAACTACATTCTTTCCAGGTGTCCCAAAGTAGCAAAGCTGAATGAATCTGGTAACCAGTTGTAGTGGCTAAGTTATGCACCTGTCCTTTTCATCCTTTGCTCTTGCAATTGTCATTGCTATACTTTGATCATACTTCCCACCTCCAATTTCTTATCTATTTTCAAAAACATTTCCACTGTTTTGGGAATTCCATTGTGTAGTAATCAGTCTTCATGTCATTCAAATTTTGCTACTTCCTTCTCATTTAAAATCTAGGTCTCTCATAAGAAAACTTATTATTACCCTCATGGTATTTACTGTCGTATTTCCCATAGTGGCAAATAGAAATACATTTGTTATTATCCTGTGTTACTTTCAAACAATAGTATTTTAAAAACATTTTTTAGTTGTAAGAGGACACGATACCTTTATTTTTATTTACTTATTTTTATGTGGTGCTGAGGATTGAACCCAGTGCCTCACCTGCACTAGGTGAGCACTCTACCACTGAGCCACATCCCCAGCCACTCAAACGATAATATTTTAAAGATTTTAGAAAACATTAAAACATGCATGCATGCACATACACACAAAAATTTTAAAAATCACAAATAAGAACAGTGACACAAATGAAACTCTTTCACTACTTTTCATCCATCAACTGGGGCTCTTCTATTATCTGACTCAGTCTTCTCCCCAACTATTTTTCACCAGATGGTCTTTTGTGACTCTCATAACTCAGGATTTCACTACAATTATATCCACTTTGTTTCAAATTGTTAGCTCCCTCATCTATTTAATTAATATCTTACCTATTCTAGAACTTACTGAATCACTTCAATCCTCTGATCATACTCTCATATTATTTATTTCTTTTCAGTCTAACATATGGAAAATTTCAACTTCAATGAAATACAGAGGTTTCTCTTTGCTAGTTAATGTTTGTACTCTAAATCTGGGTCTCTAGCCTTAGTATAGTTCCTAATATGCCTAGCAGTAATTTTGTATGATTTTTGCAAGTATCTTGCATTTTTGCCCAATAGCTATTTCAAATCTCATCAAAGCCTCTGGTCTCTACCCACTGCTTTTTATACAATATTCCCTATCCCTTCACAAATTTAATGTTTTCCTCTTCAGAGATAGAATAGAAGCCTGACTTACCATTACAAATGAAGGTATTTCAATAACTATCTTTGATTCCTGCCCTCTGTTAATCTAGAAAATAAGTGAAAATCATTCACCTAAGCTTCATTTTATCTCTGTACACATGGATCATATAAGCATTATTTCTCCAAGTAGCATATTCTACCCTTTCCTGAACCATTTTCTATTACCATTACTCATAGTCAAGATTCTTTCTTCTATAAAAACTCAACATTTTTGGCAGTATGCCTTCTATCAACTATCATAGTTTTTTAATTTCAATTTCTTAGAATCATCTACAAACATATGCATGTACCATTTCCCTCTCTTTCCCTTTTCTGACATGTCATTACTTACTCCATTTATGCAATCCATCTTGCCATTTTTCCGTTTTACTGATTATGATTTTGTTAAGGTAGGCAGGGTTTCCTGTTTTACTAAATCTAATAGCCTTGGTTGTTCACTCTGCCTCTCTCACTCTATCACCCATTGCCTATCTTGCCTGGTGGTTTTCCCGTGTCTCTGACTCTCATTCTTAGTTTTTCCTTCATAAGACATTTTTTTTTGAGGGGGGTTGGGTACTAGGGATTGAACTCAGGGGCACTTGACCACTGAGCCCCATCCCCAGCTCTATTTTGTATTTTATTTAGAGACAGGGTCTCACTGAGTTGCTCAGTGCCTCACTTCTGCTGAGGCTGGATTTGAAATCATGGTGCTCCTATTTCAGCCTCCTAAGCCCCTGGAATTGATTACAGACATGTGTCACTGTGCCCGAGAATACATGCTTTTTAAATAATTTATTAAATATATTTAGTTCCAGAATTGTATCCTGTATCCTCTACTATTTTTCTCTGCACATTGTTATTACTATCATGACATATTCTTCTGTGCCTTCAAATACTCATGTACCAAATTGCTTTAAATCTATATTTCCTCATCAGACTTTTCTTATATCATAATTTATTCATCCAAAGGTTTACTGGAAATTTACACTTGAATTTTACTCTTTTCTTACAAATGTAAACAAAACTGAACTCACACCTTTTTCCTACGCCTCTCTTCTTTTGGTGCATGGACCCACCATCCCCTAAGTGTGACACCTTAATTTCCTTTTACCTCTTGTATGAAACAAGTTACTAGACATTATTAAAACATCAGGTATTCAGTACACTATCCTCCCTGTTCATGGGCTCTAACTCAGTTCAGGACCTTATAAGTTCCACAGAGGCTTTCATATTTGCTTTGTGGCTGGTCTTTGTCCATTTTTCCAAGTCTTTTTTCCACACTGCTGCTAGAATGACCTTTGTAAAAGTGAATAACATTTTCGTATGCTGGTAGTTCTTACCATCTCTTGACCTTCAGGATAAAGTTCTAGTACTTTACCATAGCATAAAGGCCCTTTGTGTTTTTTATCTCTGCTGAGCTCTTCAGCTTCATATTTTAAAATTCTTCTCCTTAAAATTTATATTTTAACAATTAAAATCACTTTTTTGTCCCGAGCAAGGACACCTTTTATCAGCATCCTTCTGTTATATTTTATATCAGTTTCCTATAATATGTTCTGCATTGTTTCTTCACTCCTTTTCTTGAACCATTTAGCTAGGTTTTGTTCATAATAAGAAATCCTTTCCTGATACTCCTAATGGGATTAGTTGTCATTCCTCTCTGCTTTGCTGATTTACAATTCTAGGTTGCTAATCATTCCAATTGGAAGTTTCTTGAGGTCATGATATCTAATTCATCATTGTATTCCTGGCTCCTGAAGTCCTGCCTACTGGTAGTAATAAATGTTTCCAGCTCTTGTTGAACAAACAAGAGATAATTTAGTATCTAATCAAACTTGTTTAATTTGTTTCAATAAAATAATCTATATGTTTTAGTCAGCTTTTGCATTGCTATGACCAAAAGACCTGAGAAGAACAGCATAGAGGAAGAAAAGTTTATTATGGCTCATGTTTTCAGAGGTTCAGTCCATGGCTGGCTGACACTGTAGCTCTGGGCCCAAGATGATGCAGAACATCATGGTCAAAAGGCATAGTAGAGGAAATCAGCTCAGGATATGGCAATAGGGAAGCAGAGAGAGAGCTCATCAGAGTGGAAATATAAACCCCAAGGTCAAGGGCCCATGCTCCTTCCTCCAACCACAACCTACCTGCTTACAGTTACCACTTAGTTAATGCATATAAATAGATTAATCCACTGATTACATTACAATTATCATAATCTAATCATTTCACCTCTGAAAATTTCTGTATTTTTTTACACAGGAGCTTTTGGGGAAACACCTCATATCTATACCATAACACTTTAAAAACTGTTTTCTTCTGAACATATTATATATCAGTCTTGGCTATAATTTATCAATGCAATTGATGAGACACCTTAGGCTGAATCTGATGGAACTCAGGCATAGACTTCCTATGTTCTCCTTGAACACTACCCCTAATATACACATTCAGAGGAGTCACACAGAGTACATTCCTTCATCCAGCTGCAAAATACAACACATGTGCCAGAGTTTTACCCAGGAAAGCCTACTTGTGACCAACAGTTCAAGTATTTTTTATTGGGAGTTAGCCCTGTAATGAAAATATGTTATATTTAGCCATATTAATAAGAAATAAACAAAAACTTTAAATAGCCTATTGTTGAGAAAGTATAATAACATTGATAACTAGACAGTATTTTCTTAAATAGATAAATAATTCTCCAGTGACAGAGCACTTTAAGTTTCTCAAATAGAAATAAACAAAGCTGATTGTAAAAGGTAGAAGACAGGAAGAGCCAAAATTTATTAGTCAATGATGTCTTTTTCTCTGTTTCTACAATAAGTATATGCACATAACTTTCCTGAATATTTATCAATTCATTAAATCCCCCAACTATACATTCCTTTTCAACGATAAATTGTATTTATTATACTAACATAAATCTTTGGCTAGTCAAAGCACTTAAAAAGAGATAAGTTACAACATTGTGTAGAGCTCTCTGTGAAAGCTCCTTTTCTCACTTCATTTAAGAAAAGAGCCAAGCTCTTTTGATGTGTGCTACCTGAAAAAGAAGGCACACTTTGTGCAGGAGCATGGAGTGCAGGCACAGAGGAGCTCCAGATCTTTTACAAGAGAAAGATGCTCAGATAAAGCACCATAATGTTTTAAACCTAATATCCATGCTGCCCTGCACTGTGCTTCATATGTCACATGAACTAAATCAATTTTTATGTATCATATAAAAATTAAAATAATAAAGATCAGAAAAAATAAAATCAGAAATTGATAAATGCTAGTGATTTGCGCATTGTGCTAAAAGATTGCCCATTCAACATGAATCAAAAATTTTTGGAGAAATATATACAAATTGGGGAATGCTGTAATTAAAGGAATTTTAGTGTGTTTGTTCACTTCTCTGAGTAAACTGGAATTTAATGAATATAACCAAATATCTTTATTATGTATGTATGTATTGTGTATATGCATAGGTATATAAATTTTAAAATCAAATCCTTGTAATAAATTATCTTCATTTCAAAAGCCACATGTTAGAAATTTTGAATTGACATAATAAAATATTTAAGAAAGTATTAAAAATTGTTATCTATATAAATTATTTTTCATAAGGAAGAAGAGAGGCATTGATTATATTCTTACTCAACACCAAACACCAGTCTAAATGTATTATAAGCACTATCTCAGTAGTATTTCCATTTAAGATGAACATCTATAATAATAATAAAAAGGATAATTTCTTGTATGTTGCAAAACTAGTAAGTATGGATCGTGGATGCATAAATAAGTTGGACTGACTCTAAAGCCCAGACTGTGCATTTCATTCTTAGATTTGCATCTGCAAGTCTGTGAGTATGAATATGTCAATGTGTTTTTAGGTCACTTAAAGAAGCACAGGGTCAAGTGTGAAGTTTGAGTACTTAAGGTCATCTTTTAAAATCTTGTGTGTATTTCAAAAATGATGGTGAAATAGTTGGATGGCCATGTGTCAAGAAATGGAAATGGCTCTTATCCTTTATTTCACATCATATACCAGAATTGCACCTGTGTTGATGGTTGATCTAAATATATAAAATGTCCAGAAGAAAGTGCATAGAATTTCAGATTTCATGTCCAAAACACACTCTATAAAATAAAAAATGTGTTAAGTTGGATTGTATTAAATTTTTGCTATGTAAAAGACACTATTAAAGTAATTTTAAAACAAGCCATAATACAGATAACTTTTGCAAATAATATTTTTTAAAAAATTATCTCTAGATTATTTAAAGAACTCCAAACACTGAACAATAAGTAAACAAACATTCACCATGCACTGGCAAATTGAACAGACATTCCACTAAAAAAAGAAACATGGAAAGCAAGTAAATATATAAAAATGCTCAAGATATTAAATCACATGGAAATACAAATTAAACAAACAATGAGATATCAGTATACACCTGTAAGAATATTTAAATTAAAAAATGGTAAAAGCAAATGCAGATGAGGATACAGAGCTATTGAAATTGCATATATGTTGCTAATAGGAATGCAAGTAGTATAGCCATTTTGGAAGACAGTTTGATATAAAGTTTATATATATTTTATATATAATGTTGAATTTATACCTACCATTATAACCAGTAACATATAATCCCCATCTTAGGTATCTAAGAGAAGTGGAAACTTGAGTTCACACAAATTAACTTGTCCATAAATATTTATAGAGACTTACTTTGTAATTATCAAAAACTATAACTAATTTATATAAACTTCAACTGTGAAATGGATAAATGAGCCACTGGAACACACATACAATGGAATTCTCAACAGCAAAAAGGATGGACTATTGATTCACACAATAATACATATTAATCATAAATACATTTTGCTAAGGGAAAGCCATAAGCTATTGAATGATACATATTACCTAATTGCATTTTGTAGCACTCTTTAAAAAGTCAAAACTGTAGGGTAGAAAACTGATGAGATTTTTTGAAGGTGTAGCGCAATGGAAGATAGAACTGTACTATATGTGACAGTTTTGATTAGCTCCATTTTTCAAACCTATATAACCCCATACCATAAAAAATGAAGTTTGTGTATGTGAATTAAAAAGATGAATCAGAAATGTTGGGGGAAGATGGAATGCAGATTTTGAAAAATGTCTCTAAATATATTAAGAATAAATCAGAGGATCACACTTAGAGTGATGGGGAAAAAGGAGTCTACCAAAGTTACATTAGAAAAGTGAAATTTTACTAAATATCCTAAGATAAAGAGAAACAAATAAAAATACTACATCAACACTGCACTCCAGCTGATTGATTTGCTTTTCAAATAGGGCATACGTCTGAAATTAATTTACTTGTTCATAAGAGCTGAACAGGTCAGTAACTATAGATAACAACAAGTAGGATTCTTTCCGTTGTGGAAAAAAAATTCTACAAATAAGGAAACGAGGAAGAGTGGAATGAATCTTGTAATGCTGGCTTGGAACTATTGAGTGTGAAAATGGAATTATATTTTTAAAATTTATACACAGTTACAGTATTAAGTGATTTGGTACACATGCACACATATCCTATCTCTATACACTGGTAGGTGCTAGAAATAGTGATGATTCAATAGCAAGGAGCACACCTAGCATTCGGATATAATTTTTAAAATTCTGTTCTCAATGAAAGGAACAAGGGCTCCTTGAAAACTTGCTTGTTTTAGGGTTATACATGAGACAATGTGAGATGAGCCAGAGCAGAAAAAAAAAAAAAAAAAAAAAAAAAAAAAAAAAAAAAAAAAAACAAGATTAATCTGGAGAAACTTTTTACATCAAAAAGTAAAGAGATGAAAAAAATATGTAGTTATATAAGACATATGCATATCTAAAGGACTCAGGAGCCAAAATGAAAAGAGTACCTGGTGGCTAAAGTTGGAACTAATTGAGCAATAAAATAGCCATATAGCATAGGAGTATAATCCAAAAAAGAAATCCTTATGAATTCCAGCTGATTTTTATAATAGAAAGGAAAGAAATGACCATATTTTCTTATGAGCTTCAATTAATACATATAGAACGAATAAGGAAAATAAAAAGAAATCATCATTACAACATTGTTTTGGTAATGTTTGCTAGGCAAAATTCTCCTATGAGCCCTAAGAAGAGAAGACACAATCAGGATATTTACAAAATTTTATATTATCTTCCCCCAAATATTACAAAATTACAATATGTCACAATTTCATCATTACAAAAACTAGTAAATTGACAGTGGAGAATCCTAGAAGATTGTACCCTTTCCCATAAGATCCCCAGAAACACTTATTTATACTCTCTCTCCCTAATGTGTGAGTGCAGTGACCACTATAATTGACTTTCCTCAAGACTCTGATCACGGAATTGACTCATTTTTTAAATATACCTTGTTCTTTTCTGCTAATCATTTGATACTTATTGTTTAAAAATAGTTGGGTTTTAAGTAAAAGTGTTTTCTGAAACATTTTTATTGTTAAAATTTTCCTGTTGATTTTTATACTATATGAACATACTCCATTCCTAAGAATAATGGCGTCTGATCCTCAGCTGAATCTGTGTGTGTTATAACATGGAACTGAAGCTAGATTGCATCTGCAGCTATAAGGCTTCAGACTTTCTGTTATTTTTGCTGGAGAAAGATGCAGCTTTATAGAGTATCCTTGCTTCAAGTCATGGTATGCCTGGTGACTACAAAAGGGAAAGTTTTACAGCAATCCAATATTTCCTAACACAATTTATCCTGGCTTTCCAAAGGTATATCTTTTAGTTGTTTCTTGATTACCCACCGGTGGCAGGTGGGAGCTTCACAGCTGTTTGATTCAGTGGCTGATATGTCTATTCTTTGAGAGCACAATTGGCAGTTTGGCAGTCAGCATTCTTAAATGATCAGTGGAGCTCAAACAGGATCCCTTTTTTTTTATGCAGCTCTTTCGTGAAGACTTCAGTATGTGTGCCAGCTGAAAGATATCATATATAATGAGACCTGAACTTTAAATCTAGTGAAGTCTAATTGACTCTCTTTGGAATACTGTTGCCACCAACTATAACAGCACTTTTGCAGTTCCTTACATAAGCAGAAGGAATTCAAATTAGACTGCCTTAATCACATTGAGAAATCACAGAGTAGAGGACATTAATGTTTTTCTAGCAGACGTATCGCTTGCTACTCAAACCTGAATTCCTGTTCCTTTTAAGGATTTGCCTTTTTCCTTTTGTTAAGACCAAAATTTCTGACAGTATTTTAGTCTCTTTAGCTATCATAGCTCTTGCATTAAGATTGACATGATGTCTGAGCAATTCAAAATTGTGTGATGTGTGGTTAGAGCCAGCATTGTAAGCAGATATGTTGCTACTCAGCTTCACAGGAACTCAACAATTCCTTTCTCTTTCAATAGTAAGAACAGGGCACATGTCCAGCTCCTGACAAAAGGAATGGAAGAGATTATTTTATTTTGAGGTGGAGAGCAGTTATGGAGTCAGCAGGAAAATGAATTGGGAAAAGAAATGCAATAGGAAGAAGAAAACACAGATTTTAGTATGCAGTTCTCCAGTTCTTGGTCATTTCAAATTTTTGAATCTCAGTTTGTTTCTTTGTAAAATAGTAGTAAAAGGAACTGTCCTCTTTACCGCACAGAAATGTGCCATTCATGAACTCAAGAATGGTACTGTGTAAAATGTGAAGTTCCAAACAATTTTAAATTGATACCGCTCCAATTTCTCTGAGAATTGATATGTCTCTGGCTCCTACTTCTACATTGTCATCTTTGGTGGTTTTCACCAAAATTTTCTGAATGACCAAATCTTCTGAGGCAATAGTTCCAGGTGGAATTCAAATACAATCACTCTCAATTATTAGCAAAATTAAATGTACTCAGAAATGTACTAATAAGAATAAACCCAATATTCTGTTATGTATAGTTGGGAGCAAATTTTATCTAGATTTCAAATATTTTGGGGAGTCATTTTGAGTATAAGGCATAACATTGGTTTTTAGTGCCATCCATTTTAAGATGGTTTGTTTAAATATGTAGAATGTGGAGAGTTCAAGATATATTTTACACTTAAAGCAATATTCAACTCTTTTGGCTCTGGGATAAAGTAATAATCACCATTTCATTGAGACCTTCCTATGCCTTTTATTTTTTTTAATTACAGTTTCTTTCTTCACCCCTGACTCTTACTGTCCCTTTTCTGGCTTTATTTTCCTCCCTATCATCTATAATCATCTTACCTTCTATATATTCTATTCATTTATCTCCTTTAACATCTGTCTAGCCTTCTGGAAGGTGAGAGAGTTTTTCTGCTTTTGTTACTGTTATTCTTTCAAAACCTACAATAGTACCTGGCATAATACCTCTCAAAAATATTTAAGATAATAAAAAAAAGTGCCAGAAAGAACAGCATTTAATATAATTTTCATCACCAGTTCTCCCCCTCCCATTTCCCTACCCCCACTTCCTCTACTAGACAAATCTCATCAGGTCTTTATAGAAATCTTAATTTTAATAATGATAAAATTTATTTTAATTCTTTGGGACTTATTCAATATTTTGTTAAGGAAATATATAAGCCATGCATTACTTTTGAAAATGCAATCACTTTCAGTTTCTTAAAAATTGCAAGCTTATACACAAACCTGCTTTAGCTACACATAGTTTAGTAATATAGACAGCCATAATGAGTGGCCAGGATTTATCCACTTAATTCATTGTTTTCTAGTCTTTCCCAGAAAGAAACACTCTCTGTCTTACCTCTCTGTCTCAATGAACTCTGTACTCTTCACTCTTCATCTAAGACAGCCTTTTAATTCTGAGTCATCCTTCTCTGGTCAAGATAAAATTGGAATATAGGTCACAATCCTGCTCACCATAATTTGAAAAAGGAAGTTAACATTTTTCAGGAAAACAAAGATAGTCCATGTTTAATGTTTACAAAACAAAACAAAAGAGGAAATCAAACCAACAAACAAACCTTAGTGGACTTCCCACTTCCCACTCAATGCAAGGGAGAAAGTGTGGATACTAAATCTATGACTTTCTGTGTAGGTTCCAGGAGGAATGCTATGTATATTTTAGATAACAAGTTTAAGAGAAAGGACTCACTACATACAAATTCTTTCCAAAGTCTAAGATTCAATAATTTTATTATTTTATTGTTTTTCTCTAAAAGTTACTCAAAGAATATTTCATGTATCAAATACTTTCTTTGCCAGATGAGTACAATCAACAGTATCAACAGTGTAAGATAAATATCTAAATTTTAAAAACCCCTACATACATGATGCTATAATTTTGTTTTTGTGTAGGGGAGCGTTTTTTTTTTTTTTTTTTTTTTTTTTTTTGTGTGTGTGTGTGTGTGTGTGTGTGTATACACAATTTCTTTTTGACTTGTTTTAGACAATGGGATAATTGAAGACAATGGAATAATTGAATCTAAGATGTAATCTGTTTATTCTTGATCTTTCCCAAACTTGTTTGTAAAAAAAATTAGAGGTAACAAAACCTTTGAGAAGATCTGACTTTTCATCAAATTGTTGAGACCAAATTATGTCTTATAAAAACAACTTTTGCTAGCTTCCTATGTAAAAAACATAAATTTTAAAATAGCTAAATTATTTATACTAAAATATTTATGCAGTGCTTTGGTTTTATGTAGTCTTCCTTTTATAAAAAATGCCTGTATATGGATTAAATCTTCATTTATCAAAGAATTTAGATGTACTTTCTGCAAATCATCTCTATGGTATTTTAACTGTTTGTACAACTACCATTTTCTATATAGTCTTAACTGCCTCGTGGGATTATTTATTTTTACCCTTTCAAGTTTTTAATAGATTTTGCCTAATTTTAAATTTGTTTTTGATGGTACTTTTCTTTGCTAGTTTGAACTCAAACATGGAATGGCATTTTTTTTTTTTTTAGGCCAGGGTCACTTATACAACATCATATACATTCTTCTTAAATAGGAAGCTCCAAATTTCCTCTTATAGAATCTTCTATAGCAGTGGTACAACTAGTATCTCAAGAGGAGCTTTTAAAACATAGTGATGTCAAAACTCTATAATGGACCAATTAAATCAGCATCCCTCAGGGTTGGTATCTGGGACAAGAGTCCTTGTTTTATATACTCCCTAGATGATTCTAATGCGCCTCTAGGATTGAGAAGTATTAGTTTACACCCTCTGTGATGGATTTATCAGCAAGACAATTAAAGGATGTTTCTTTTATAACTTCAATATGAAGCTTGTTCGATACTTAAAGTCCCATTCCACTAGTATGAATGCCTTTACATTACTTCCTAATCAGTATTTGGAAAACATCAATATCTCATGGTTAAAGGTGGAGAATAAATAATATATTCCAAAAAAATGATGCCTCTTTTTAACTTCTCCAAATTGCTTTCTTACGTGTTTTCATCTCAATTTTAACACTATTAGCAAGTGAAATGAACTTTCATATCAGTTAACCCTGCTGAATATGAGTAAATAGACAAATCAAATCTTCATGTCAGAATTCAGAATATTCATAAATTCTCTAAAACCATAACTTTCTATGATTTTTTTAAATGTGGGGATTTTCTACATGTTGGAGAAAGGGAATATGATTTTATTAGGTGCTGAATGAATCTATGATTTTCAAAGGAGTCAACAATCTCAGGGCTTAGGTGATCTTTTTTTTATGATAGAAAGTTAGTTTTCTCATTTATAAAATGAAGTAAATATGTATGAAAGGACTTTTCTACTATAAATATTACATAAGGTACCATTAAAAACATAGGTTCAAATGGGAGGAATCCATTAGTAGGATGTCCTTTTTAGTTAGAAAAATATTCCAGTGCTGGGGAAAAGGTTGCAATCTTTAAAAGAGGATATTTGCTTAATGGACAAAGGAAAAAGACAGATGTCATGGACAAAACTCTGAAATTAATAATGAGATTGTTTGTGGCCCTCCAGAAATCTCAAGTACTGAAAGTATTTTGCAGAATTTCAAAACGTAACATTTTATTTGTTTATATATATATATAAACAAATAAAAATATATATAATAAAATATATATAACATATATTTTATTTTATATATATATTTTATATATATATATATATATATATATATATATATATATTATACAGGTTGTATGTATAGTCTTTGGTTTCTCCAACAAACACACACACACAGCATGATAGTAGGGCTACTCTAAACAAGTAAAAAAAAAAAAATACTGTCACCCTCTGCCATGCAAAGATAAATATGAAAAGGTTCTTTGATAGTGGAAAGTCATGACAAGAAAATTAAGGTAGAGTATGGTGATCTTAAATCAAGAGATGAGAAATCTTCAAAAATGTTTAAAAAGCCGGGCGCGGTGGCTCACGCCTGTAATCCCAGCACTTTGGGAGGCTGAGGCAGGAGGATCGCGGGTTCAAAGCCAGCTTCAGCAATGGCGAGGCACTTAGCAACTCAGTGAGACCCTGTCTCTAATAAAATACAAAAAAAAAAAAAAGGGCTGGGGATGTGCCCAGTGGTCTAGTGCTGCTGAGTTCAATCCCCGGTACAAAAAAAAAAAAAAAAAAAAAAAAAAAGTTTAAAAATCACTGCCTTTTTACTTTTCAACTGGGATTAGTTTGCAACTTTAATCATGGTGGCGGGTGCTTGAATATGAAAACACGTTCACTTCTGTTTTGGAATTCCAGAACAATCACATAGGATTTGACCAATTATATGCACTTTAAAAAACACTTTTCAAACATTTTTATTTGTCATTTTGGCCACAATCACACGAAAAGTTAGTAATTTAGATATTTTTCAGAAAAGAATGTTAAAAGTTTCAACTAAGTTTGATAGTGACTGAGATTTTAAGATGTTTTGTTCAAATTCAAAAAGAGAAAGGAACAGGTTGTGTATATAGTCTTTGGTTTCTCCTTATAACTATAAAGTAGGAGACTTGATAAGAAGTTGCTAACTATAAAACTTCAAGTATAACTGATGTGATTAAGGGTAGAACTAGTGGTTGCAGGGTTCACTGCTCAACCTCATCAAGTGCCTATTATCTATCCCAGTTTTCCTTGGTAATAGTTATAATATTAATTGAGATATGTAGTACACCAAAATCTAACTTTCATTGGGGGTAATTAGGCATCAAAGAAGAACTTAAGTCTCCTTTTCTGTTGTGTATATGGTTGTAGAAATTTTACCTTAATTGGTATTTTTAAGATCCAATCCCAGTTGTTCTTATTGTATTTTCCTTTTGTTTCAGTATATTAACTATCTATAATAGTCAAGTAATTGAAGATGTTAGTTCATATAAAAATGTGTTTACTTTAAAACCCCTTTTTATATGTAGATTTGAGAAGATATTTGAAATAAAAGAGAGGTGATATAACTTATTTTTTCAAAAAAGGACCTAGGAAGTCTCTTTTTAATATGGGAGAACAAATTGGCATGAATCAAGTGATAGTACAATTATTAGAACCTGTAAGGGTAATATTTTATTTATTGGTGTGCAAATATAAATATTGTACTTCATATTGCTTATTATCAATTATAAATTCAGATTTTTATTAAGGTAATGCTTTCTCTCACATGCTTTTCCTGTTTTGGTTTACCACCTAGGCTCTTACGAAGAGGTGATGCCTTTATTTTAATGTGTTGAGGCTGTTTTTATGAAAGTCAAGCTTTAGTATCTGTGTTGGCATGTTAGGTACCAAAAAAAATCATGTCTTGCTACTCATTACAACCAGTATCCTAGAGGGAGTTAAACCAAATCCATGGAAGAGCTGAATGTTAATTGTAATAGTGCTCTGTAGCTCATTTGGTTCAAATGGATTATAAATTATGTATGAAGGATGCAAAACACTAGCAATATTTCTGCTAACTGAGGCCATGGCCTTTTTTGAGCTAATCTTTTAATACAAAGCTAATAATAAAAAGTCCAGCTATTAACTAACAGACTAGGTAAGCAATCCAATGCATGGTACATAGTGGTTCCCATATTCCCATTTTAAACATTCTACTCTTAATATTAGAGTTGTTTTATTTTTTTATGTTTGCTTTTCATAGTTAAAAGATTGGATTTTTTTTTTATAAAGCTGTAAATGTGATTTTTAGGATAAAATTTAACTATAGACATTACAAATAAATATAATTAAATTTGGGGCATAACTTTTTCTTCTTTTTGAGTATGTTATATGGTTGATATACATAAACACATACTCATATGCTTCTCTTTATCCCTAAATGTTATAAATTTATATACTCAGTAATTAATTTACTTAAATTTGAAAAATAATCTAGCATACCCACCATTACATTCATTATAAAAATAAGCCTAATTATCTTTGCTTTATAAGTTATTGAAGAATATTCTACAAACCAACTTTAATCAGAGACTTTTTAAATGCCCAAATAAGATATATATTTTAATTTCATTTACATTTGACTGAAAAATAAATGATGAATCTCATCCTATCATTCATTAAATTAAAATTTCCTGAGCAAATACTCTGTGTTACTCAATGTACTGAGGCTGAGACTGAATGGGTAAAAGATAGGCACAGCCATTGGTATATGGAGCTTAAAGTATAGTGTTCATATGTATGTAATTTGGTATAATGTACAGGAAATAATACAGGTATTTAAAATGTTAATGATTTATAAGTCAATTATTCTTAATGTAAAAACAAATAGATTTAATATATTGGTTGCTAAATAAATTTAGCATCATTTTTCCCCTGATTTCTTCTCTAAAGCAAATCATTTATTTTCTGTGATGTCTCAAAAATACAATGGAATATAATAGCATAATACATATTCAGAAAATTTTATCTTTCTAAATATGTATTTTATCTTAATTGACAGCTTTTGATAATATTTCAGTGCTCCTATAAAATCCAAAGATAAAAATGCCCTAAATTTTAGATTAATTAAGCAATTAGTTTTGTATCAGAACTTTTACTCTCTCACAAAAAATTAAACTGATTCTGAGAGATTATTAAAATTGCTAATTTATTTCTAAATATTAAAATATTTATATAATACACAGTATTGTTAATTCTAGATTAAGCATATAATAATTTTAAAGTATTTGATATATCTTGATCAAAATTTGGTGAGAAAACATATATCATTGTTATAATCAAACAATAATAAAATAAAAATTTAATAAGGTACAAAGCTGGCCAATTTTTATTCTTTCTATGTTATTTAAAATGTAGGTTAACTATTCCTTCTAATAAGTTTATTTAAGAGACTAACACTGTTAGTAGACACAGCTTCTGTATATTTTGTGTGACAACATACACCACCAAGAAATAATGTTTCACTTTCAAATGTTATATATTTTAAATATTCCATGACAGAAATCAATTTATTTCTTAGAAGGCTTTATTAAGTTGTTTATTTATAACTTGTAGTTTCTTGTATTCCTAAGTATAATTTTTCTTACCCCTTATTATAATTCTTTCCTTAGTTATATAACTGCCCGAAGTTAAACAAGAGAATAAATAAAAAATACTTACAACAGTGCCTGGTAGGTACATGATAAACAAATTAGAGCTATTGGACATTATTATCACAGAGTATAATTCTATACACACCAAACTTCTAGAGAAGAAAAACAAAAGATTAATGGGGATTAGTATTAGATGAGAAATTCTCTTATCACCATAAAACTGACATTTGAAAGCCCAGATTTCTCCCTTAACAGCAAACAATTTTGAAATCTGGATTGGAATGAATTAGGTTTTCCATTTAACATCTAGTCTTTCTTTATATCTCTTAAATCTGTTTGACTTCTGACCTGACTTTGTAGAAAAGAGACATTTTATCAATGAAGTACCCTAGTGCAAGTCCTTTAATTCTAATACACACTTCTAATACTATTCTTCCTAATATCTCTCATCCATTTCTCTCTTTGCTTTCTGTGATTGCACAACATTAAGAAACTAGGATCTCTGTGTTAAACCTCTTTCATCCTGAAGGCTCATAAATTATTTTTTCTTCTGAAAATTATTCTAGTCTTTTAAGATATTTTAATTATTATTCCATCATAGACATTTTGATAGGTTGCTAATGAAGATTTAATTTTAATGGAGAGTCAAGCCAGAACTGAAAAAACAAATAATTTTCATATTTTTCATATATGTAAAATTTAGTCTATATTTTGTCAATTATTTGCCCTGAAACACAATGTTAAATCATTGGCAATGTTCTGTTTTTAAAGCAGACATTTTAAAATTAGGGTTACTGCCAGTCATAAATTTGATTACCAAAAATTTATACTAACAATACTTTGTGCTCTAGAATTTGTAGAGTACATCATATGCACTTATTTCCCTAATGCTAGAATCTATCAGAAATCAAATTATATAAAAAATAATTGTACTATTCTAATGTACAGAGTCTGGAATTTTATTAAATATGCCATGTTTAAAATAATTTAGAAATCATAAGAATTATCTGTAACATTTTTTGATTAAATGATATCTTATATTCACACTATAATTGGAAGATATTTCCAAATTTTATAATTACCTGATTAGAAATATAATTTTTTAGTATGGAATAAGCTGTTGACTGAGAGAAAGGACTGGGATTTGCCCCTATATACTGCAGGAATACAAAACAAAAGCTGATTATCCTAGAAATTAATCAAGCCATCAAACCTCTTTGAATTTCATCTTCCTTAGTGGTAAATGGGAATAAAAGAATTTAAGAATGATCTAAAAGAATGGCATTGAGTCAATACTGTTAAAATGCTAATAAAGCAATGCTCATATATAAGCTATCTAGACATGTTGGTAGCAATTAGAGTAAATTATACCTTTTGTGGTCTTTATACCTTCTATCAGACTAAAATCACATATTTTTTCTCTTAAAGTAAATGCATGCAATCAGAGAATTTGATTATATGTTCATGATAAGTGTTTTGATTAGAAAAAAAGAAGAAAGCATTAAATTTTACCTTGATTTACTTTTTAACTGTCTTAAGGGGATATTGCTTATAAAAATGTTAGAAGAATGTATAATCTGGGCTTAAATTGAACTGATTATGTAAATATATTGAAAGTGAGTTGGAGGTATAAATCACAGATGTCGACTTGATGGAAAGTTTGTTACCAGCAAAATCTACTGCTCCCAAATCCCAACGTGTTAATTACAAGAAGGCATCTGGTATACAAATTTATGCTAAGCTAAGAAATGTACAGATTAATGTCAGATACAGTTTGTCAAATAAATATGGTACCATATACCTTCACTTGCTGGATGTTTCAAGTCATAATTATTTCATTTGTGTGTGTGGCTGAAACAGATTATGGTTGTTAAAAACAGTTAATAAAATTGGTAAGAGAAGTAGATTTGTGTGTATATTGCATACTTCAAATTAGAGTAGAAGGGTCAAGAGTCTGGGGGGGGGGGGAGTAGGTGACACCTGAATTGCCATATGATGGGGAACATCCTTTTTTTAAATTTTAGATTATAAAATCCCTAAATTATAAAGCTTCAAAAAGTAATAAAATAATATAGGAGATTGATATCATGTAATATTAGTCAATCAAAGCCCTCAAATTAATCTAGCATTATTAAAAGAAATCCTACAGTTAGTGATAGTATGCTTTCATTTTTAAAAATACTATGTTTGCCAGGTGTGGTGGTGCATGCCTATAATCCCAGGGACTCAGGAAGCTGAAATTTAAGAATAACAAGTTCAAGACCAGCCTTAGCAATTTAGCAAGACCCTTTCTAAAAAAGAAGAAAAAAAAAAATAGGAGCTGGAGTTGTGGCTCATTGGTAGGGCACTTGCCTAGCCCATTTGAGACATTGGGTTCAATCCTCAGCACCACATAAAATAAATAAATTAAGTTCATGTATAACTGAAAATATATTTAAAAATTTTTAAAAATTAAAAATGATTGTAATTGTGGCTGTGGTTAAGCACCCCTTGGGTACAATTCCTGGTATGACCCCTATTGAACTTTTATTAAAAAAAAAAAAAAAAAATCATGGTACTGGCAGCAAAACAGGCATGAAGACCAATGAAATAGGAGTAGAAGACACAGAGAAAACCCCACACAAATACAGTTATCTTATACTAGACAGTGGTGCCAAAAATATATGTTGGAGAAAAGATAACCTTTCTGACAAACAGTGTGGGGAAACTGGAAATCCATGTGTAGTGTAATGAAATTTAAACCCTGTTCCTCACCCAGTGCAAAAATCAACTCAACATGGATCCATGACCTAGGCATTATACCAGAAACCCTGGAAATGCAAGAAGAAAATGTGGACTCAACACTCCAACATGCCAACTCAGGAACTCACTTCCTTAACAAGGCTCCTAAAGTGCAAGAAGTCCAATCAAGAATCAGTAAGTGGGATGCATCAAATTAAAAAGTAGAAATGCTTCTACACAGCAAAATTAATAATTCAGAGCACAAAGAGAGAGAGCCAACAGAATGGGAGAAAATCTCTTCCACCTGCAAATCAGATAAAGCACTAATATCCAGGATATACAGAGAACTCAAAAAAAAAAAAAAAAAAAGCAACAACAACAAAAAACATTAACACACACACACACACACACACACACACACACACACATACACACACACACACACAATGACCCAATGAAAAAATGGGCAAGGGAATTAAACAGATATTTTTCAAAAGAAAATATACAATTGGTCAACAATTACATGAAAATAAAATGGTTAACATCTCTAGCAATTAGAGAAATGAAAAATGAAATTACAATGAGATTTCTCCTCACTCCAGGCAAGATAGCATTTATCAAAAATACAAGTAAAAATAAATGTTGGTGAGGGAGCTGGGGTTGTAGCTCAGTGGGAGAGCACTTGCCTAGCATGGATGAGGCACTGGGTTCAATCCTCAGCACCACATTAAACAAATGAATAAATATAAAGTTATAAGAAAATATATATTTAAACAATATATAAGGTGAGGATATGGGGGAAAAGGTACACTCATCCAATGTTGGTGGGATTTTGAATTAGTGCGAACACTCTGGAAAGCAGTATGAAGATTCCTCAAAAATCTAGGAATGGAATGACCATATGACCCCACTATCCCACCCCTTGGTATATATTCAAAAGATTTAAAATCAGCATACTACAGGGACCCAGACACACATCAATATTTAAAGCAGTACAATTCACAATTGCTAAGTTATGGAGCCAACCTAGGTGCCCTTGAACAGATGAATGGATAAAGAAAATGTGTTATATATAAACATACACAGCAGAATATTAGTCAGCCATAAAGAAGAATAATTTTATGGCATTTGCTGGTAAATGGATGGAACTGGAGACTATCATGCTAATTTAAATAAGCCAGTCCCCAAAAGCCAATGTTTTCTCTGATATATGGAAGCTATCCAAAAATAAGGGGAGGGATAAGAAAAGAATAGAAGAAAGATCAGTGTAATAGACAAAAGGAAATGAAGGGAAAGGAGGAGAGATGGGATACAGAAAGATAGTGGAAGGAATCTGACCTAACTTTTCTATAAACATACGTGAATATGCAACAGTGAATCTCACCATCATGTAAATCCACAATTGATAATTGAAATAAAATAACCATAGGTAACTGGCAGAAAGATCACTATAGGGAAGGGAACAAGGGGAGGGACCAGTGAAGGGGCACGGGAAGTACTAGAACTGAATTAGAACAAGTTTTATGCAATGCTTTCATAATTTTGTCAGAATGAATCCTATTGTCATGTATATCTAAAAAGAACCAATAAAAGAAATCAAAGGGAGATTACTATAGGAAAGGGATCAAGGTGTGGGAGGATAGGAGGGAGGAGGAAGTGCTAAGGAATGATATTGGCTATTGTTCAACTTATATTCTTATACTGTATGCATATATGAATATGTAACAACTAATCCAATCAATATGTACTACTATAATGTATCAATAAAAATGTGGGAAAATTTTTAAAATATATAAATTAAAACTACTTTTGCTATAAAAGTAATCCTCAGTTCTTTTCATGGGAACTACCTGTTTATTAGTTGTAGCTAATCTATGTGGTTATGTTATTACTCACTTGGCCCCTCCTAATTTAAGCCATTTGAATGATTTTTTTAACATTGGTCGTGTAGACTTGAAATAAAAAGACAGCATCTGTATACAAATGTTCCATGTTATCTTTAACATTCTATTTCTTCACAACTGCTATTATAAATTAAAAGTAATTTTGTAAAGTATATCAAATTTCATATGTTGAGAAATACAATTTCCATTTCTTAATTGAAATAAAAGAGAAAAATCTTTAGAAACCTGGGTTCTTCAAGGAACAGAAAGGAGGTATAGGATATTAACTTATGATATCATAAATTGTTTGTGATTGTAGCGCCCCCTATCCACAATTTCATCAATTGCAATGAATCTCCGTCCAAAAATATTAAATGGATCATTCTAGAAATGACTCATGAACTATATTATTCAAAATGTTCTGAATAACATGATGAACTGTCAGGATCGGCCACTCCTTCTCACCAGGCCTGCAAATCATCTTCCTGTACAATGTGTCCACATGCATTACCTACCCATTGTTCATTGACCAATCCTCTCTGGTATCTGTTGTTATATCAGATTACATGTTTAACCCCTTTTTTGGTGAGCCCAAAGCATGAGAATAGTGATGCCCATAATTCTTATATACCACAAAGAAGCTGGAAAGTGAAATAATGAAAGTTCACAATTGAATAAGGACAGAAAAAAAAAAATCTATGGTGAGGTTGCTAAAATCTAAAGAACAATAATCTATTTTGAGAGAGACAGAGACAGAGAAATGGAAAGACAGACAGGATACCATATTCACCTAACTTTTATTATAATATATTGTTATAATTGTTCTGTTTTCAGCTACTGTTATTAATCTTTTATCGTGCTTAATTTATCAATAAAACATCATAAACATACATTAGTAGTTTAAGGCATCCACTGGAGGTTTTGAAAGGTATCTTCCCCCAGTTAAGGGGAAAACTACCATGTATTGCAACTGCGAATACAAGAATGGATCATATTAGCATTACTTTTAACAATTTTTTTTGTGACTACTCATTTTTGTGCAATTATTTATGAGTTATTTATTGATGAAATATGTTCTAGATATACCTATAGTTGCTCGGTATATAAAAGTGATCAGGATGTTATACTCAAACTCAGGAAGCTTGCAATTTAATAAGGTTATAAAGACAGTAAAATTTTCTTACAGCAAGTGAATAAATAGTATGTATAAACCTAATGGTTATTTCTGTTCAGAGTACTAATTTGGGGAATTGTGAAAATGATTATACTACTACTTGTATTGATTTATAATACTACTTCTTTCAGATCTTACAAGGGGTATTAGTAAAGTTGTTAATAACTTTGATGAAAAAAGCAAAATGTCCTATATGATAGATGATTCCTAAACAAAAGTTCCCTGGGTATTAAGCCAAATGCGAAAAACATCGGCCTGAAATAACAGAAGGAATACAGGAATACAGTGAAAGCGATATTAAAAGACTTTTCTTCATGGACAAACCAGAGTGTCAGATATGATTTTAATTCAGGAGCAAAACTATAATATATACAGATAGAATACAGAGAAAAATGTAAAACTAAGACCACATTGTAGGATGATTAGAATTCCAGACCAACCAAGCGAACAAACAAGCTTAAGTTGTATCAAACTTTATCAGGGTCATTATTCTAGTGACAATATGGCAAAGTGATTTGAGATGGGAAGGAGAGAAATAAGCAAAGAGTGCAATTGAATAGCTGATGAAGAATCTGAACATAACTATGACACCCACATAAAATAATGATGACTATAATTCTTTTTATGATTTCTGTTTTTATATAGTGTAATTTTAAACTATTGTAGATGTGTGCAATAGCTTATTAAATATTATTTTTTAATATTTAAGAAATCACTAATATAAAATACTTTTAATCTATCATCATATGCCACTTTTACATTTTTTTTCTAAAGTGTCATTAGTTTCCTAGTATTTCCTAGTATCAGGAGACTAGTATTAAATAAAAAGAAAAAAGAAAAAAAAACTTCACTGATAGATTGATCACATAAACACGCCTGCTTTAAATGTGACTTTCTACTTAATGACAAACATCACTTAGTCACACATAGATTGTATCAATATATTTTTGGTTAGATAAAATGTATGTAATATTTAAAAATATATATAAGAAATAAAATATAGCATTAATGATACTGGTGAAGTTAATCATAGTGACATAAGAAAAAAATTTTATTCATGCTAAAACCATTAACAATTGGAGATCTGGCAGAATTAAATAGGTTGCGTTTGATGAAGAGAAAATTGACAGGAAAGATAGAAAGACATGCTTCAAAAATGGAATGATTTGAATATCGAATGATTTTTAAAAATAAGCTCTTGAGAACATGAAGAATTTTCAGAATTTTTTTTCAAAATTGAACATGATTTGAAATTTGTATATAAGAATCCAAGATATCATGCACTTTTATTTGTAACACTGTGACAAAAGCTAATACTTAATTTTTGATAAGTTATGGGTTTATCATTATTGTGATACCTTCATATTACTTAGTAGTGGGTATAGAATTTTTTAAAATGCTCTATACAACATTTTTGTGATGTTTTCTTATTTTCTTTCTAGTTCCAAGAGTTCCATTTATTCTTCTTGCTTGTCTCTGTAAGTTGAAAAGTTTCACAAACACAGGAACTTCTTTAATATTAGCCATTGCTATAACTTTTAAAAGTATTCTGCTTATGTAAGGTACACAATAAATATTTAATGAAAATGAATTTTGAGGTTAGTGCATAGTATCAATATGTAAGGTACAATTGCCCCAACATGTAATGAATTATGAAAAAGTATAATTATTGAATGAACGTCTTTTTATATGTGTATGGGACATTTGTGAATTTCTTACACAAACATGTTGCAAACTTGCTCTTTGCATTTTAATGAGCTTTATTATAGATTTGTGATAGTTATTTGTATATCAAAGATATGCCTTTATTTTACCCTATCAATTGAAAATGCAGTAGTTAGATTTTTATGTCAAAGAATTTAAAAGAATACCTGAAGATTGAAGCAAGATAAAGGTGGAAAACTAATACCATACTGACAATGTATTACAGATGCTGCTGTCCTTAAATTTGTATTAAGGTAGAGAGGAATAAAAGTGTGTATTTAGGTATCACTTATGATGAAGGAGGGAAAGGCAAAGAAGAAGAAAAATTGAAGGATAACACCCATATTTCTGTAAAAGAAGGAAAAACTTAGACAATTATGAAAAATTGATATGGCCAAGAGAGATTCAGTTATAATTATCCAGTGCCCAGTGTTAAATAGTGGTCTTGAATGCAAAAAAAAAAAAAAAAAAAAATGTAATGAGTCAGTGATTAATTTCAGTTTGTCAGTATGTAGGGGGTTTCTAAAGCAATGATACATAAAATCACCTACAGAACAGAGTACAGAATGAGAATTAAAGCAGCTGTAGGACCAAGTTCTGAATAACTCAAAAATGTAGATTGAGTGGAGAATGAACAAGATCAAATGAGACTGTCAGCCAAGAGGTAAAGAGGTTTTGTGTGTGTGTGTGTGTGTGTGTGTGTGTGTGTGTGTGTGTGTCTGTGTGTAGATGATAAATCTGTATTTGTGAGAGTTGAAAGGAGGCACATATAAAAAAGGCTGTTGAGAAATGAAATAATAGGACTAAAAATCATCCTTTGATTTTATTTACATGGGAACAGGGAATATGTTTTGTGTCTCCAGCAGGAGCAATTTCTAAGGATTAATGGAAGAGGAGACAATCCTAGAGGGAGCTGAAGTTTAAAGATGAAGGGAAGGCAGGAGATTGCTACATATGAGGAAATGTTGCTGTGCAGTTTTAGCTGTGACAAGAGGGAGATACTGGTTATGTGTTGCAATAATTTTGTTGATATTGATAGTATTTCATTTGTTTTTGTTTTCTTCCTACAAATTGCTTTTCAAAAAACTTTGACCATATGATTTTATGCTCTATAAGAGGTTTAAGATTTAAAGTAATACTATCTGTTAATATTTTTTGCTTTAGATTTTTGTCTTCGTGGAATTCTATGCAAAAATTTCCCCGTACAGAATATAAAACCTTTTCGTTAATGTCATTTCTTTATTTTTGCAATAAATATATTAGCATTTGGCATTTTACTTACAAAGTGAATAAATTTACTTTACATTAAACAGTGACACACAACACAGGGCCATATAAGAGTAAAAGAAGAGCTTCTTGCCATTTTATCTGTGAGTGTGATCATGTTTATTAGATTTTAAATAGGAGATTATGACTAACGTGTTTGAATTAGTTTTATGAACTGATTTTAAGTGATGTTTGATTGAAATCTGAATTTAAAAAATTTTCCTTCAAGTGGAATCTAATACAAGAAATAATTAATAATTAGATTTTTAATATTCAGAGCCATCTATTGATTTGACCTCTATTTTAGTCTGCTTTTTCACCACTGTGACCAAAAGACTATTTTATTGTAGGAAAAGTTTATTTGGTGCTTACAGTTTCAAAGGTCTCAAACCATACATGATGGACTGCTTTGCTCTGGGCCTGAGGTGAGGCAGAAGATCAAGGCAGAAGGGCAAGGCAAAGGAAAGCATCTCAGGACTTGGCAATTAGGAAACAGAGAAAGAACTCTGCTCACCAGGAAAAAAAAATATATAAATCTCAAAGGCACCCTACATCCCACCTACTCTAGCCACACCTACCTGCCTATAGTTACTACCCAATTAATCCATTCAAGTGGTTTAATGTACTTATTAGGTTAAGGGTCTTATACCATAAATTTCACCTCTAAATTTTCTTTCATCGTCTCACACATGAGCTTTTGGAGAACACCTCATATATAAACCATAACAACTTCTACTTTGTTGAAAGAATGGAACCATGCTTTATAATGATCCCTTTTTATAACTTATGAGCATATTTATTGTCCATGAATATCTCTTCAAACTTTCAAATATCAGGGTCATGGACTGCTTCCATTGTTAAAAATTTATTAATGTGTTTTATTTGCAAGTACTGTTGGGATTCTGAATATAGTGAATTCATTAATGATAAAATATTAATCAGGAATGCTACTACTGAAAATCAGTAAATATATTAATGCTTGGCATTTTATTTTCAAAGTGAATAAATTTCCTTTACATGTTACAGTGACACACAAATACATGTGCACACATACTCACATGCCCATATCTACAAATATGATTTTATTTCTAGTTTCTGTATTTGGAATATGAG
Source organism: Tamias sibiricus (assembly GCA_025594165.1). Lineage (NCBI taxonomy): Eukaryota > Metazoa > Chordata > Mammalia > Rodentia > Sciuridae > Tamias > Tamias sibiricus. The sequence goes on along the minus strand of CM046657.1, from coordinate 159,423,449 downwards.
ATTATCTCTTCCTTAGTTTTGACTATTTTAAATTAATAACATCAAGATATTTCTGGATAAAAGTGAAATATGCTGAAAGCTAGTATTTTTACAAATGCAGTTAATTTCATTTTCCAATTACACAAATTTTGAGGGAATCTATATCTTCACTCTGACATGTGACTATGAGAGACAAGTTTCTAGTTTCAATTTGCAATTTTTCTCTTAATAATGTCTACCTTTATTTTCATGCTATATTCTGTGTTCTGATTACAAGTTTTATTTTCATAACACATGAAATGGCAGAAGTCTGTGTGAATTTAATGCAGTCACATTGTAAAAGATCACAAAGGATGCTACTTTTCTATGCAGGTCAAGTTAAAATGCCTGAATGAATATAACAATTTAAATTTCTTATGGTCATACACATTGAAATTATTTAAATGAATTGCAAACACTAAGCACTCAATTTATTTACAGTTTCATCTCTTGCTTTACTTACATTTAATTATTTGAAAATACTACCTAATATATTCTTTTCAAAATTTCTCTCCGTGTGCCCGTTGAAGCTTTTTTAAATAGCTAAGTCTATTATAATGATGATTTTTTTCATTGTGGGTAAAAAATATGTAGTTTTTATATATCAGGTATATTTTCGAGTTGTTTTCTAGAATAAGCATTCACTATGTATTTAAGAGAATTTTAGCTGTGCAGGCAAAGGGGAAAACAATCTGATTCTGAACAGCTTGTGTTCTTTCAGAACTGGGGAGTGTTTAAAAGAAGATTGTTACCATAGATAGCAGAGTTAGCCTAAACATTGTGACAATGCCCAGAATCTCCTGCACAGCTTTGCCATCAGATGACCAAGTAGACAAAGCTGATACTTCACTGACATTGCTACACACCTTTATAGTCCTCAAGAGCTCCATCCTGCCTCAAAAAACTGGTTATAAGAATTCCTGTGTTAAAGAAGGTCAAGGATTGTGCACCACAATTACAGGAGAGGAATTATCACAATTGAAAACCAATTCCTCCTCTCTGTATTGTAAATCTTAAAAACTGAATAGCACAGACATTTAATTCCAAGATGTCATTGTCCTGGATTTTACAGAATAAATAAGATTCAGTATCACTGACTTAGGAATTATTGAAAACAGGTTCATTGTGTATGAAGTGCTAAAACTAAGCATGAGTTTCACACTTTGTTTCTTCTAAACTTATTCTAACACCTTCAAACTGAGAGCTGGAAAAATAGTTGATTTATATTATTCTGAATAAAGCTATCTTATGGCTATTTTATTATACGTTCAATATCTTTCATTTAATAGGCTGTAGCAAGAATTTTCTTATTATGTGGCATATGAAAAGCTAAAGTTTCTTTATTAAAGTTAGGTTTAACTTTTTTTGACATGAGGCATAAATCAAAAGAGCCATCATTACCCTAAGTACATGTATAAAGACATGAATGGTGTGACTCTACTTTATGTAGAACCAGAGATATGAAATATTGTGCTCTATATGTGCAATATGAGTTGTAATGAATTCTGTTATCATATATAACAAATTAAAATTAAATAAAATGAAAAAAAAGAGTCCTATTACTAATCATTCTTTGAATGTGTCTGGCCTCCCAACTTCTATATTTATCCTTCAATGATAATTTTTTGCTGTTTGTTCATATTTTTCCAATGAAATTATTGTTTTCTAGGAAAAATTCACAATGTTTCCATTGTAAAGCTAAAATTTACTGCATAAAATACTTTCAACTCTAACTCCAATGTAAAAAGGAAGAATTTTATCATTATTTCCATAACTATAACAATGCCATTTTTATCCATAATCATTAATGCTTCTACTACAATGGCTTTATGAACAAAGAAATATTTGAAAAAGTAGGAGAAATTTTGTTTTTGAGCATTTTCTATGTAGTATTCACTATACTAACACTTTCATATGAGTTATTTTATATAATAGTCACAACTACCAGATTTGGAAAATGAGGCTTCAGAGAAAATTAACAAAAGAAAAAACTGGCACAAAATCCTATAAAAGTTGTATTCCAAACCAGGGTTATCTTAAACTAGAGCCAACACTCTAACAATTAAACCACAGTGCTGCGGTACCTGGTGATTTTTTTTTTAAATATCTAAAATCTCAATCATTAAGAAAGCACAAAAAATAATGTGTGTGGCACCTGTGTCCCTTCAGCCCCAATATAATAGATGTTATTTTATGTTTTCAGATCTTTCTTCTGCTTTTTTCCTCTCCCTTCAGATTTTGAGATCTGATACCAAAGACTTACTCTACTCCAGTGGTTCTAAAGTACTGGCTGTTTTGCTCCCAGGAGACACTTGAGGGTTTCTAGAAATAGTTTTGATTGTCATTACTGGGAGAAGCCTACAGTCATCTAATGGGAAGTGTCAGGATGCTGCTAAACATCCTGTAATGCTCAGGAGAGTACCCATAGCAAAATGAGTGGTCTACCTCATTGTTTCCCCTTCTTTTTATTCCCAGAGGTCACTATATCAGGAAGTTGGTTTTGTCATTTTCTTGGAAATTATCTGATTTGATGGCATACTTGTATATATGCATTAAGACATAATTGTATGCATTTATATTTCATATAAATTTTATTATACTTGCTTTTGACAGCTGGAGGGTTTTTAAATTTTATTTTTGTACAAAATAACTATGGTAATGACATAACATGATCACTTTACTTTTTATAACTATATGATGAATTTTAAGACTTCATAGGTGAGTTCACTTCTTCTTATTCTTATATTTCCATTTGACTCTCATTTTTCCCAAAAAAATTAATGTAATCTTTTCATGTTTCATAAAAGTTCCTTCAGAATTTTGACTGAAATTGTGCTGCATCTATAGTCTAATTACCTGCCATCTTTAATTTTTTCACACAATAATTTAATGATATTCTGCACTTATGCATATCTTCTTTCATTCCTATATCATGTTTTATAAATTACTCCACTCATTGTGTTAAATTTCTTGCCATTGCACTCCTTTGTAAATACTACATTTTAAAGGGCCTTCTGGTATTGTGTTGCTTCTGTGTAGCAATGTAAACTTGCTAAGCACTTATTGTTGGGCATCAAAATTATTTAGATTTTCTATGTATATGACCATGTTATATGTGGGTGGTTTTTGCTTTTTAATCATTATTATTTCCTTATATTTGAAGGGCATCATTGTTAATTTCCCCACTATGTGTGATATTTGCATTCTACTATTATTTTTGATAGTCATATTGACTAGGTTAGAGTACTTCTCTCCTAGTGCATTCCTTTATACTCTATTCCATAAATAGATATTGACTTTTTTTTATTCCAATAAAGAGTTTTTTATTTTCATTTATTTCTTTATTTTTTTCAAATTTATTTTTTATTCTAAGTTGTTAGAAATGACAGCAGAATATATTACATTTCATATTATACTTGTGGAGCACATTTTTACATATCTCTGGTTGTATACAAAGTATATTCACACCATTCCTGACTTCATACATGTGCTTAGGGTAATGATATCCATCTCATTCCACTGTCTTTCCCTCCCACTTTTTTTTTGACCCTTTTGCCCCCTCTCTTCCCCTCCCTCCCCATTGGCCATTCTAGTGTTCCTCTAATCCTCCTATACTCCCATCCCAACCCGACTGTGAATCAGCCTCCTTATATCAGAGAAAACATTGGCATTTGGCTTTTTGGGATTGGCTCACTTCACTTAGCATTATATTCTCTAACTCCATCCATTTACCTGTGAATGCCATGATTTTATTCTCTCTTATTGCTGAGTAATACTCCATTGTGTGTATATACCACATTTTCTTTATCCATTCATCTACTGAAGGGCATCTAGGTTGGTTCCACAGTTTAGCTATTGTGAATTGTGCTGCTATAAACATTGATGTGGTTATGTCCCTGTAGTATGCTGTTTTTAAGACCTTTGGATAAAGACCAAGGAGTGGGAGAGCTGGGTCATAAGGTGGATCCAATCCAAGTTTTCCAAGGTATCTCCATACTGCTTTCCATATTGGCTGCACCATTTTGCAGTCCCACCAACAATGTATGGAGTGTGCCTCTTTCTCCACATCCTCGCCAACATTTATTGTTGTTTATGTTCTTAATAGCTGCCATTCTGATGGGTGTGAGATAAAAATCTTAGAGTGGTTTTGATTTGCATTTCTCTAATTGCCAGAGATGTTGAACATTTTTTTCATGTATTTGTTGATTGATATATGTATATCTTCTTCTGAGAAGTGTCTGTTCAGTTCCTTCGCCCATTTATTGATTGGGTTATTTGTTTTTTTTTTTTTTTTTTGTTTGTTTTTTTGTTTTTTTTTGGTGTTAAGATTTTTGAGTTCTTTATATATTCTAGAGATTAGTGCTCTATCTGACGTGCATGTGGTAAAAATTTGTTCCCAATTAGTAGGCTTTCTATTCACCTCACTGATTGTTTCTTTTGCTGAGAAGAAGCTTTACAATTTAAATCTATCCCATTTATTGATTCTTGATATTACTTCTTGTGCCACAGGATTCTTATTAAGGAACTTGGGGCCTAATCCAACATGTTGAGATTAGAGCTTACTTTTTCTTCTATTAGTTGTAGTGTCTCTGGTCTAATTCCTAGATCTTTGATCCATTTTGAGTTGAATTTTGTGCATGGTGAGAGATAGAGGTTTAATTTCATTTTATTGCATATGGATTTCCAGTTTTCCCAGCACCATTTGTTGAAGAGGCTATCTTTTCTCCAATGTACGTTTTTGGCGCCTTTGTCTAATATAAGATAACTAAAATTATATGTGTTAGTCTCTGTGTCCTCTATTCTGTACCATTGGTCTACCAGCCTATTTTGATGCCAATACCATGCTGTTTTTGTTACTATTGCTCTGTAGTATAATTTAAGGTCTGGTGTAGTGATGCCACCTCTTCACTCCTCTTGCTAAGGATTGCTTTAGGTATTCTGGGTCTCTTATTTATCCAGATGAATTTTATGACTGCTTTTTCTATTTTTATGAGGAATGTCATTGGGATTTTGATTGGCATTGCATTAAATCTGTATAGTGCTTTTGGTAGTATGGTCATTTTGACAATATTAGTTCTGCCTATCCAAGAACAAGGTAGATCTTTCCATCTTCTAAGGTCTTCCATAATTTCTTTCTTTAGTGTTCTGTAGTTTTTATTATAGAGGTCTTTCACATCTTTGGTTAAGTTGATTCCCAAGTATTTTATTTTTATTTTTTTATACTATTGTAAACGGGGTAGTTTTCCTCATTTCCCTTTCAGAGGATTTGTCACTGATATATAGAAATGCCTTAAATTTATGGGTGTTGATTTTGTATCCTGCTACTTTGCTGAATTCATTTATGAGTTCTAGAAGTTTTCTGGTGGAATTTTTTGGGTCTTCTAGGTATAAAATCATATCATCAGCAAATAATGATAATTTGAGTTCTACTTTACCTATCTGTATCCCTTTAATTTTTTTTGTCTGTCTTATTGCTCTGGCCAGCATTTCAATAACTATGTTGAATAGAAGGGTGAAAGATGGCATCCCTGTCTTGTTCCAGTTTTTAGAGGGAATGCTTTCAATTTTTCTCTATTTAGAATAATGTTGGCCTGGGGATTAGCATATATAGCTTTTACGATATTGAGATATGTTCCTGTTATCCCTAGTTTTTCTAGTGTTTTGAACATGAAGGGGTACTGTATTTTATCAAATGCTTTTTCTGCATCTATTGAGATAATCATATGGTTCTTATCTTTGAGTCTATTGATGTGATGAATTATATTTATTGATTTCTGTATGTTGAACCATCCTTGCATCCCTTAGATATTGACTTTTGTCAAATGGATTGTCTATGTCTATTGGCAAGATTATGTGGCTTTTCTTCTTTAGCATATTACTAAAGAAGAATACTCAATGTATTCAGTGGATAATGTTGAACAATTTTTGCATTCCTGAGATAAATTCCTTTGGGTGATGAGGCATTATTTATGTATGTATATGTATGCATACACACTTCTAATATGTCATTGTGAAGAGAGGCATAATTTTCTGCATTTTATTTTAATAAACATTTTCTCACTGGCTAGTTTTTAATATATGCCTTTGGCATTATGCCTTTTCTCTAAGATATGTCAAGGTGTGGTCCTATTTGGAACTTACCCTAAATGCTTAATTTGAGAATTCGCTTCTTCCATTAGTTCTGCAAATGAACTAATTCTCAAACATCATCTCTTGAATTTGTTGTTGTTTTTTTTTTTTTTTGGGTACTGGGGATTGAACTCAGGGGCACTTGACCACTGGGCCACATCCCCAGCCCTTTTTTGTATTTTATTAGAGACAGAGTCTCACTGAGTTACTAAGGGCCTCGCCATTGCTGAGGCTGGCTTTGAACTTGTGATCCTCCTGCCTCAGCCTCCCAAAGTGCTGGGATTACAGGCGTGCGCCACCGCGCCCGGCTCTTATTGTTTTTCTTTTATAATACTAGCTCAATTTTCCATAGAAAATGTTAGATAAATTATTACTTCTTCTGTCTTCCTTGCTGACACAACTTTTAGTTTTTAGGTGTCTTGGACACTGTGTATCTGAATCCACAAATTCCTTCTTCAAATATTATGCATTTTTATTTTGGGTACCATATATTTCATTTTGAAAAGTTCTTATTACATGGTCTTATGCCATTTTTTCTTTTAATGATTAGAATTGTGTTTCAGAGTTCCTTTTTAAACTATCTTTATCTGTCTCAGGCTTATGTTCTCCTATTTTTTCTGTGTCTGCTGAGATTCACTCAAGACAGTGATTTTTGTTTTCTTATTTTTTAATGAGATCTTATTGTCAGGAGATTTGCTTTTGTTTTCATTTGCAAATTGTATATGGTATTTTGTAGAAAATTCCTCCAGTATGCATTTGTGTGTATTTCTACCAGGTATCCTAGGAAGATATGTAGCTCAAGATCAAGTTTTATTTTAAATTATTGGCATGCTGATTTCCAAATCACAAAAACAGTAATACCCAAGGTAAGTAGTAACCATTTTTTACACCAAGGTTTTCTTTTTTCTTCCTATATATCAGGAAAACAAGTTTGTTTGCTTGTTTGTGTATGGTCTCATTGAGTCAATGAGTAGAATTTTCTAGTTTAGTTGAATAAAAGTACCATTTTAGATAAGCATTTGTTTCAACACCCAGGATGTCTTGGCTTAGTGTCTTCTTCAGTCTTTACATAGTAAGGAGAACAGTCCCTGGTTCCACTTCCTCTTCCTCACCTATGCCACAGCATCAGATCACAAGCATTAATTGATCCTGCTTCTAATTTGTTCATTTCTGGCAACTGGAAGCTTCTTTTTAACCTACACTTAGCTATGCATCTTTGAAAGTTGTTACTTTTGTCCAACATTTCTATATGCTTGTAACAGGAGGATCTCTGCATTAGTTTGTCAACTTTCTAGAACAGGAACCCTATAGAAAGAAAAACCACATTGTTATTATGATTTGATATGATCAAATGACAATATGTCATTATGTATGATTTTAAGAAACAGATATTTTAAAAATATTTAAGAGAATACCAAAACTATCATAAATAATGACAAACATCCAGTATTGTAACACAATTAAAAGTTAATTTTTATAATGGTTTACATACTTTCTTCCACATACAGACCTAATGTATTAGAATTGCTGTTGTACTGCACTTTAGCACTTTGTCATATTCTTTTTCAAAAATCATGGAATTATTTTTTCTCCTTCATAAGAGTATATTTAAAAATCTGCATCAAAATCAATTTATAGTGATTAATAGTAATTTATTATATATTCACCCCCAATGTTGAATTATTAGCTTGCATCCAAATTTTACTATTACTGATTTTGCTGCAAAATACATTTTCAAACATATTATCTTTTTATTACACTTAAATTTATTACTCTAAAAATAAGTTCCTAACGTGAAACTTCCTATGTCAAAGGACATTATTATTTTTGTGTCTCTTCTTATATATTATCTGTATTATAAGCCTTTTAAAAGCCCTGTGCAAATACTTGTTCCTTCCAAACATAGGTAGACAATTTTAATATATTATCTTCACCATTGACTTATTTAATGTTTTCTACTTTAACGATCAGAAAATAAATTAGGTTTATTTTTAAATTACACTTATTTGCTTTGGATTATCCTTTCCTATATTGTTTTCTTTATTCTTTTTTTACTATCTCATAATTTATTGTTCCAGTTTTGCTTAGTGTATGTCTATATATACATCATCTATTTATTTTGGGGGGAAGATTTTTTTGTCATTATAGGTCATTTTTATCATAAATATCACACTTACACACATTTATATTTCAAATTTATTTCAAGTTTTTTGTGGGGAATAAATTTGTATGCATGTGCTTGCCATGTTTCAAATGAAACAATGTCTTTTGTATTAAAATCTATGTTTTTTTTTTTTAAATTTTGTTAATATAGGGAGAGTGCTGAGCATGTGTGAGAACTGTTGTGGAGAAATTTCTTAGTCATTCCAGTAATAATGATTTTTGATCATCATCATATTTATAATAAATAAGTAAGAAAAGAACTTAAGTGCTCTTCCAAGAATTAGGCAGATGTTTTACATGCAAAATTGTTACTAATTCTTGAAACGACACAGTTAACTGGCAAAGTTATCCCTTTTTCACAGATGCTGCATACAATATCCCACAATTACAGAGAGTAGAGCCAAGTTTTTGGTTTGCTTCTGTGCAACTGAAATTGTGTGTGGTTTTTGCTCTACTATTGATATTGTACAATAGAATAGAGACTTTTCTTGTTCCTCTTCATGATGCTTAGGCATGGAAGACATAAGAATATTTGTCCATGTGCTCCAAATGGTGACAGAAGGTAAAGTCTAATTAGTGACCAGAGTGGTTAAGGCAAAAGGTGAACTTTCCTTGGTACAGTAGTGACACCATCCATGAGGTCTCTGGGGAACTCTAGTACATTCTATCATGATAGTTGTCATCATAGTTTCTAGAGCAATGAGCATCTGAAGGATGCTACACACACACACACACACACACACACACACACACACACAGTGATTTGTGTGACTCCCTTTCCCTAAATTGCTATTCAGTCATCACTACATTATCTAGTAATAGTTCTTCTTTTATTTTGGAAAGCTGTACCATTCTAAAAATTTTATGTGTAGTTTCAGATGTATGAATTCACATTCTGTCTTACATATCTGATTTCCTACTTTATTTCCAGGCTCATATTGCCATAGAATTGTTTTCTGATAGGATTTATTATTCTTTTTCAAATAATCAAGAGCAGCAGGCAAGTCTGTCTGTTTTACATCCAGCTCCATTATTTTCCTGGTATAATTTTAGTCAAGATTATTAAGCTTCCTGAAATCCTTTTTCTCATCTAATAAAAAAAAAAGGTGGGGGAAGATAGTAATGATAGTACTTTTCTCATCATACTGTTGAAGGATAAAAAAAAAAAATTATAAGGGAAATGTCCATCATTCAACAAATCTTAGGCAGGAGGCCTTGTGGTAACAGCAGCCACAACATAATAAATATTGTTATTTTCAATAGTCTCATTCATTGTTCCCTCATATATTTTTTAATCAGAGAGTTTGAAAAGATATATTTTGATTGAATTTGGAATTGCACATTTATTATATTCATATAGGATTTACTTCTAGGATCTAACCAGTAGTCAGTCTATAATGTTTAGACTTGGTTAGATCCTTAGTATTTGGAACTGTGTTATGTCTATACACTTGCTGTAGTGATACAGTATTAATCAAGTGATCCAAGTTCATTATTTATATTTTAATTTATTTTCATCCTTTATAACTGAAGAGAATTTTATTGACATATGAAAATATGGTAAATCAGAAGAAATTTTTTTGCTGCAAGTATGAGGGGTGGCTTAGATTTTGCTATCCTATAAATTTGCTATGGTGATTATAATTTGATAGCATTTGTGTTTGCCACCTATTGATCTTTGCTGAATTAAATTAATGTTGTGGACTTTCATATCTTTTACCAGAATTCACTTTTGGCTTTATTTTTATTATTAGTGGCAATTTACCTTATTCTTTATAGTGCATATAGTGCTATTTATAAAAAGTAAAAAACAATATTCAGCTACTTAGCAAATACTTGTTTTTCCTCTTGAACTGGCAAAGGCCTCTATGATGTTGAACAATAGTGACAAAAATAGGTAGCCTTATTTATTTCTGAATTTGAAGGAGTTGCTGCCATTTTTTTTGCCATGGGTTATTATGTTGATTTTGATATATATGGCTATTCCAAAAGGTATTATTCAATTCCTTGAAAGTGTTTTATTGGAAAAGAAGTTAAAAAAAAAAGTTCTCTTTAATTTTTTTTTAATGATCAATGATTTAAATTTTTAACACTTGATACAACAACATTGCTACATTTGGAATTATGCTACACCTATATACTTACTGTAGTGATAGTCTTAATCGAGTGATCCAAAGTCATAATATATATTTAAATTTATTTGCATCCTTTATAGCTGAATATAATTTTATTGACATATGAGGAGAATATGGTTATTAAATTAAATAAATACTTTTCATTTCTGGGTAAATCACACAATTAATTTTTTATTCTTTTACAATTAAAATGTTAAAAAATAATTTCAATCTTCTATTAAACTCTGGAATTGAAATCATAAGTAGCTCACAAGGAACGCTGCACCCCTCTTAAAGCTCTGTTACTCCCTTCTCCATCTTTGGTAAGTGGGTACACATCAGTATGTATGCTTTGCTCCCTGCCCTGCAGGTGTAATGCTCACATTTTTCCTCATTCTCAGTGCTGTGACTTTAAATATATTATAGATATAGCTATTGATGCCTGTATTTCATGTTAAAAATTGCTTATCTTTTATTTCTTATTAAAAAATTTCCCCCTCATTTTGTGTAGAGTTATCAACTTCCATGTACAGAGGTTCTCTTATTTTATCTTCTCAGCCAAAAAGAAGTGGTATATTGGTAAATTTATTTATTTGCTTTAGTTGTACACAATGCAATGCATTTATGTTTACGTGGTGCTGAGGATTGAACCCGGGCCGCGCATGTGCTAGGCGAGCAAACGTTGCTGCTGAGCCACAACCCCAGCCCCAATATATTGGTAAATTTTATGAAAATTTACATGTTGAAATGACATCTTATTTGGGTTCTTAAATCACATCTCTTTTTTTAGTACTCTGAAGTTATTCTTCTATTACCTTCTGATGTTTTCTGTCACAGAATGCAACTTCAACTTCAAAAAAACAATGCTTCAGATTCTTTGAAAGATTTTGCTTTGGTCCTTGTTTACACATAGAAAAGAATGTCCTTTTCTTTGAAATTTATGACTATTTCCTTGGTATTTTATTGAGACATAATTACGAACTCAATCTTAATGCTCTTGTACAGTTCTGGAAATTTTTATTTAATTGTAAACTTCCACCTCAAATCATTTTGAAATATTTGTAGACAAAATTAACCGCAATAAGAAATTTATTCTTTATTATTAATTCAGTTCTTTATTATATCTTCTCAATATGTGTAATCTCCTCTTCAATTCTTTTTGTTTTCTATTAAGTTTTTTTTTTTCAAATTTTCTTTGTACCTTCAAATTTTCTTTGTACCTCCAAATTATCTTCTGGTCTACTAACATATATTTGTCCAACATAAATTCTAATATGTATTTCTCCCTGTGACTTCTTAAGTAAATGTATATGTTTTTAAATTATGAACACTAAAAGCCTTGCAAGCCCACACTCAGAAAACATTTATGATTATCTCATATCAAGAAACACATAAGCACATACTGATCTCCATATATAATATATGTATATACACACACACACACACACACACACACACACACATATATATATATATATATATATAACATATCAGAATCCAATATCCAATTTTGTCTCAGTATTATATTGCAGGTATTATAAGCAACATAATAAAATAATTAACAATATCACCTAAAGACAACTAAAGATGAATACTGTTCAATTGTATATGTATATATGTATACCTATACACAATTTATATATAAACAAATAGATTTAATTGCATATAGATATACATACATAATTGTATGTATACATTATTCATATTCACATTTATAATTTATATGAAGTTCCATTGATTTAACATATTTGAAGTAATTTTAAGGTATTAAAAATTTTTTGTAGCCATTTAAATTTGCATTAATCATAAGGAATTAAATTTTTTTCATATTAATGTAAATCATTCTTTGATGTTAAGCTCTTTTCTGTACTAATCTCTCTATTAAACTCTATCTATAGCTATGCATGTTTTTGTATAGAAATATATATATATTGTATGCTTATATATATATATGTAGTGAATAACTCTACAAATGACAATGTTATATAACAATATATGCAGACACTTCTAAGCATTCTCTCAGGAAAGATATTTAGAAAGAACAGGAGTTATATTGTCCTTATGACCTTTTCATAGCTACAGTGTACTTCTTTGTTGATCTGAGAGTAGATAATAGTTCTTTTGTACATATGTATGGATATTTGTGTGTATTCAACTTCAATCAATTTCTAACTTATTTATCTGGGTTTGATGTCAAGTGATGGTAGACAAGCCAACTGCTATGTATCTAAAAGATCAATAGAAACTTCCATGCATGTTAATGAAGGGAGAAGATGAAAAGCCTTCTGCAGCTATGATGGTTTCAAGCCTCCATAATTTGGACATCTAGGCATTGGTAAGATTAATGACAATATCTTCCACATTGGGAAAAGGCTAGAATGGTTTGTTTTTATGGTCATAACATAGTTTGTGATTCCAGGAACTACCTGAACAGCATAAATTCTGAATGTTTGTTTTTCCTGAACTAGCATTTAAAGCATGTATTGGATGTAATTATCATTACCCCCCTTTCCACTGGGATGGGAATTTGAATCAATGCTTACAAGAATCTAATTTCTAAAAGTATTTTTATTTATTTCATTACATGCCACATGTTTCTGGGCAGATGCTTATCTGTGTGTGTGTGTGTGTGTGTGTGTGTGTGTGTGTGCGCACGCAAGTAAATGAATTTATATATATCCCTTAGGTTTTCACTGTGAACCAGGGAAGAAGAAAAATGAGTGTTGGAAGGGAAGAAAAAGGAAGTTATTTTCCATAGCATTTACAAGTTGTTAATGGGTAATCCATGGGAAAGCTTCACCTGGTTATACAAATGTAAATATGCTACAATACACAAATTCAAGAACATTCTATAGAGACTTTAATATACTAAAGTGCATTTTAATTTCTGATATTCATCTTATAACTTTACTTTTTGCAGCACCATAAAATAAATACATCCACTGTAACTAGTGTTCCTTAGATACAGTTTGAGAAAGGCAGTATGTTTTTACGTCTGTTATCATTTATGTTTTTTTAAGGGTTATTGCTCAATTACAGGAATGTTTTAGATTTTCATTTTTTAACAGGATTCATTTTTTGCTTTCTTTTCATTCTTAATGATATTTTCACCATTGTTACAAATAACAATTTTAACTTTATGGCAAACATTAATTTTCCTCCAGAATCAGCAAGACCCTCTATACAACCTTGCTGGCCTTTGCCCTTCTCATTTTTACCAAGCACTTTGCACCTACTCAAAGTTTCTTGTACCTGTCCACTGTCACCATTCAAGTAGGAGGACTGTGGAAATAAGGATATCACAAATTTTTACCCTAGACAACAATGATTCAGATGCATCATTTCTTGCAGATAGTGTGCCATATTTTCTGGTTAATAACTTATTTTATGTGCATTGCACTGTGGGATTCTCTGAAGAGAGACTGAATCTACTGTCTTTTCTGCCATTATTAGTGTGTGATGTTTGGTAAATTATTGACCCTCTCAGGACCTCATTTTCATCTTCTTTCAGGTGGAGACAATATTACTTTTTCAAAAGTCACTAGAAAAAATAGACTCACGTCCAGATTATAGAAAATACTCATACCAATTAAAAAGAAGGAGTCTGTCCAAATGGCCAATATTCATATGAAAACATTTGAATGCAATTCCTCAACAGAGAAATGGAAATTGAAACTACAAAGAGATATTGCAATATACTCAGTAATCTGCCTATTGACTAAAAACCTTAAGTTTGGGGAAGAATAAAGAGAAATGAAGCAATCATACCTTGCTGGTGGGAATGAAAATTAGCACTGTCACTATGAAAAACTTTGTTAGGAAGTTGGTACTAAAAGTTGAGACATATCATCCCCATGACCTAGCAATTGTTCTTCTACAGAATTAAGTATTCATAGAAGCTTTATTTATAACAGTGCCACACTGGAAATAATCTCAATATACACCAAAAAAGTGAAGGAATTAAGTGTGGCACGTGAGTAGACAAATAAGAAATGTTCTCAGAAGGAACCCAGAATTAATGTACTACATGGTCTTTAATTTCATTGATGTGATGGTCATAAGCAGACATAGGTAGTCTATGGATGGAAGTAGATGTTCGAATCATGGTTACTTTTATAGAATGGGGTAGGAATGACTGAAAGGGGACAAAAAGGAGTTTTCTGAGGTTAAGGAAATGTTCAATATCTTGATTCTGGTAGCCATTCCACAGGTGTATATACATATGAAAACCTAGATGTGCATTTCAGATATTTGTATTTTATGTACTTTCAGAAAATTGGCATTAGCTTAATAAAAAATAAAACAGTTATTAGGATCACAATGAGATATAACATTTCCTGCTGCAATGTACTAGATCCTCAAAAAATTGAAAGTGTTATGCCTTGTGTAAATAATTGAATCCAAATACTCCTTATAAAATCATTCTGAAGAGAAAATGTGCTTTGCATTTCTAGCTACTGTTTTTTTTTATAAAGTAGCATTTAGACTACTACCTATTTATTATTTGAGGACAACCTCTATATATCCCATGAATTTCCTAATAAAGAAAGTCCTAAAGATAGAAGTGAGGTTTTTTTCCCTATAAAATATATAAGTTGTTTGAAGAAAATTTGGGCATAATAAAATATAATATAAATTTGTTTCCATTGTATCACTTGCAAGAGATGGCTGTTAAGAGAGCCAACTCAAAGAGATGCATCTCTTCACGTGGGACAAATCTGATGTGTCTGAGTCTATATCATGGCTCATAATCCTGTTTTACCAGAATTTATTTTATTTTTCTAGAAAGACAGAAAAATAGTAGTTGTTAATGAAAACAACCAAACAAATAAGAAAGAGAAAAAATAAAATTGATGGTTTCTTAAGTTATAGTCCTATTCTATGGTTTTAACATGTCTTTGGAGTTAGAGTTCTCACTTTGATCTTTCAAACAAAGAAACAATTAATTGAAATGCTTCCACATCTAATAGCACTAAACAAAATGATCATGTCCAGTGATTTCATGGTAGGAATAGTACACATTATGCAGAGACTTTGATTCACTTGGTAAATGGTAAATGTCACATTTTTTAAAACAATGATAACTAAGAAATGGTATATCAAAACAGCATTTTAAAACTACGATCATATAATTTGTCCAATTTTTCTGTTATATTTTTATAGGTTCCCATTTCCCCTGCTGCTGAAATTGGTTAGCCTTATCAGGTTTTATGAATGGAGCATAGTCTCAAGTAGTTTATTTAATGAGTTCAATCTATCTGTGCATTTTATCTTTATGTAATAGAGGAAGACCACAAGATCTCTTTCTACTTGATTCTAGTGAGCCTGAGGCATAAACAATTTTTAGTTCGCTTATAACAGTGACAGCTACATAATAACAGTATTAAAACAGAAATAGAGAATCAGAGATTAGAAACAGAATTCTAATATTTTTACAACTGAGCACTAAATCTTGTTCTGTGATTTCCTAGTAGTCAAAGCAAAAAAAAAAAAAAAAAAAAGAATAAAAATTGGTCATATATTTTAACATCTACTGAAAGTAATCATTTTCAGTAAAAGTAAATTTTTTTCTTGAACATACATATTGAAGAAGAACTAACACCATGGCAATTTTGAATGACCTCATGAACAAAGCTTTTAGTAATTACTTTGCAGAAGTTTGGGGACACTCTTTTATTGACCTTCCACAAAAGATGAATGTATCTCATGAAGTTTCTATTCCACGTATATGCATAAGGGTGGGAGAGGTAAAATAGTAGAGAAAGAGGAGGAGAAGAGAGATAAAGGAATTAAAACATACAGTGGAGTCAAAGCTGATGATGGCAGGATTAAATTATGATGTTGAGTGTAAGTCATCTGGACTCACAGGACTGGTCATCTGGATGGAGATGTTAATAAAGAAACCTTTGAGATGCACATATGAATTTAAAGGATAGATCAATATAATAAACACAGAACTAGATGGTTCTGAAAAAGGGGACAGTTGCTTCCATGAAATTCCCAAATGGAGAAAAATAAGAAGGAACTGGAAATTAAAATTGAAGATGGTAAGGTTTGAAGGGTCAAAAGAAGGAGATATAACTAGAAGAGGAAAAACAGAAGGAAAACCTTGAGAGTTATTTTAACTAAGCAAAAGAATGTCAAATTTTAAGAAAGCTATGGTCTGCAGTGCCACAGTGCTTCCAAAGGAGAGCAGAAAAAAAAAAAAAATCAGATTGGCAATTTGTGTCAAGAAGATCATTGGTAAGCTTTGAATGAGCAGTTTTTGTAAAATGTGAGGAGACAGAAAACCAATAACAAGGTGATAAAGGGTTAGTTGAATTAAGGGATGGGATAGGAAATTTTAGAATAGAATTTTTTAAAGTAGATATATTCTTTCTGTACCTCTGAAAAAGTACATTAAAATATTTTAATAATTTTTACAATCTTCAGTTTTTTACTGAAATTTGACCATATTTACCCATACTTGGTACACTGATCACATTTATAAATATGATCCTCATAACTTTCCAAGCTTTGTGTTTGTACCTGTGTTTACACATATATACACATACATATTTACATACATATATACATAATTGATATAAAGATTTTAGAACTTAAGAAAATCTGCTTGTATGCTTTGGGTAAAGGAGGTAAGTAAATAGAAAGGATCCAAAGTTAAATCTTGAATAAAGCTAAAAAAAACACACAAAGAATAAATTAGTTTTAGGATGAACACATATTCTGACACAAGAACTATGGGAGAAAAGAGATTGAAAATATGAAATCTATTTAAAGTAAAAGAAAATTGTCATGTAATAGTTTGTATCTTCTCAGCAATGTACAAGTATAGTCTATAGCCAATATCAGTAGTTGGGTGGTAGAGGAAGATATTGAAAACAGTTTTCTTAATACAGCTATTTTTGTGATAATAAAGAAAAAACACAACAATTTTAGAAGAAAAACAAATATACTGAGTAGTTCCCACACTCCCAACAGAGCTCAGAGAAAATGTATTGTCACAATCAGAGTGTAGATCCTTTGGTGTTCTCCAAAATTATCAGCAGCCTATGAATAGTATCAGGAACAGAGATTGGCACTTGTTTTTGTTATTCAGGATGGGTGATAAAAGCTCATTAACTCTGGATCCTTCTTTCTATTTACTTACCTCCTTTACTCAAAGCATACAAGCAGATTTTCTTAAATTCTAAAAACTTTATATCAAATATGTATATACATGTGTAAATATGTGTGTGTATATATGTGTGTACACAGGTACACACTCAAAGCTTGAAAGTTGTGAGTTGCATTTTGTGGCGTTAGTCACAAAATGACATGATAATTATAACTAAATGATAAAATAGAAAAGTAGGTCATTAGAATTTGCATTATAAGAAATTGACTTTCTTCTGGTAGATGTATTTTGCTAACTTATTGCAGAAACAAGAGTTTGATAGAGGTGATTTCCTCTACCAAAGGACACTATAGACTAGTAGATACAATTCTGCCTTAGACTTATTTTCAGAAAGGATGCAAATTAATCACAAAAAAGATTTTTGATACTAACTTATTGTTGGGGTAGCCTATTTCAAAAAGCTAAGAGTAAAAGGTCTAAAACTAAAGAAATAAATGGTCTGAACCTAAAAGGATATAAAGGATCATATACGATGATCAAGTAAGATTCACCCCTCAGATACAAGAATGGTTGGTTCAACATATGGAAATCAATATGTATGATGAACCACATGAATAGAATGAAAGACAAAAACCTATTATCATCTCAATAGATGCAGAGAAAACATTTGACAAGTTTAATATCCTTTCAAATTAGAAAATTGAATAAATTATATATAGAGGAATCTATTTCACCAAAATAAAATCTTTATATGACAAGCCCACAGCCAACATCATATTCAGTGATGATATGCTGAAAGTTTTTTCTTTTAGATCAGGAATAGCACAGGTATTGTGACATAATATTTATGCCATAGTGATTATTCTTAATAATACTGTACTTTTTACTTGAAATTTTCCAGGAGAGTACATCTTTAGTGTCCTCACCATACATACACATACATGCATATAAATATTAACTGTGTGATGAAGGGTACACTAATTTGGTTTTGGTAATCATTATGTAAAGTATACATATATCAAATCATATTATATTCCTTGGATTTTTATTTGTCACTTTTACATCAACAAAGCTGGAAAAAATTCACAAATATGTAAATGGACAATGACTATCCTCACTATGTAGGTTTGTAGAGACATGCTTTCTTAGAGAAAGCCTACCTCATGCAATTGCTTAAATAAGATGTGCATTACTCTATCAGAATTCCTTGAAGTTATTTGATTTGGTTCCTCTATACTTTTCTCCCTGGGATCTTGAAGCAAACTAATACAAAGAAGACAAGTGAATAACCAGGAAGAAGGTATCTCTTAGTTGTGGTAAATATTTTTGTAAGAAAAATAAGAAGGAAAAAGAAAATTAATATATCAATGTTTTCTAGTCAGTATTGCCCTTATCTAATTATACTATGTGAACATTTCAGTTATTACTCTCAGATAATTTTCTAAACATAGTACTTGATAAGTTAACAGAAACTAAATATAACTAAGTTTATATATTGGACATTTAATGAATATGTATTGGTTAATGACAAATTTACATGTAAATCTACATCTTTTATGAACTACAGTTTTCTACATGAATCCTATTTTAATGTGATTGTCTATTAATAAGTATTCTTTAAAACATTTGAAAATGCTCTTGAACTTGTTGCTTCTACTAATATCACTGATGTAGTTGAAATTTTAAATTTAAAAAAGACAAAATATTAAAAAAATAATTCAGAAGGTAATGGGAAAATCCTTTGGCTATGGCGATACAGGTTTATATTTGCTTCTCTTTCTTTCACAGAAAAAAATTAACATTAATTCTGAATAATATCTTTAACAGATACTATGAATTTGCTATAATATGTAACATACAATGAGGATGAAGTTCATTGTTGCCTAATATTATCAGATGAAGGTTTTAGTTCTCCTTCAAGGACAGTCTAGAAAGACAAACTTTCTACCTTAAATGAAAGATTAAGAAAACATTGGTACTTGGAGTAAAAAAAAAAAAAAAGAATTAGTGAAAATATTTTGTAGAATTCAACATGACAACATTAGTAATACTTTCAGAGTAGCTCTTTTGTGCCACTCATTAATCCAGGTGCTGTAGGTGACATATTCAAGTGACTGTTTAGATAATGCTCTGAGGTAGACAGGTTTAATCATCAGTTTGCAGATAAAGAACCAGAATGAACATATCCCCAGGGGCACAGTAGTGGAAAGTGGAAGAGCCAAGATTCATACCCAGGAGATCTGGGTAAGGCCTCTTATCCATCTGCTAGGCTCCATTTCACTATTAAAAAAGAAAAAGCCATAAATGCCAGGGGATTGACTTTATTATAGAAAATAGAATGATAATGTTATCTGTTAATCACACATCAGAGTAGTTTTATTTCATAAACTAATTCCCTAGTGAACTAAGGAAATAAGCAAATAGAATTAATTAAGTGGAACAATGATTTATTCCTCACCTTGGTTCCACAGCATCTAAAACAGTGTTTTGTTCATAATAGAGTCTCAAATTGGTATTTATCAAATTAATGCATATTTTGCTTCTTGAGGTGTTTTTTGTAGTATGTGGTGAGTCAAATGGATCAGAGATATCAAGATAATGATACTTTTAAAATATGGTGAATTAGAAACTTAAAAGAACCCTGACTTCTTGCATCAAGATTATTTATTAGGCACTGTTGAGTGTCACCTAAAAAAAAAACCATTGTTACTTAACTTTGTGTCAAAAAATATGAGTTTTCACCTCTTAGAGAACTCAGATATTTTTGTAAATTAAATATCTTTGTAACATTTTCTAAAACTTGTAAAACTAAAAACATTTTTTTCTTATCAAAAATATGTTCCCCCCCCAAAAAAAATAACAGCAAACAATTGAATACATTTTTTATAGTTAAACAGCAGCCACAGTTACCAATTTTTTTTAAGTATTCTAAATCAACCATTTCACTCCAAGGAAAAAGAAAAGTAGAATTGTTTGAAATAATGACTACAGATTGATCAGTGCATAGATTGGGGAAACTACATTCACCAAACATCATGACAGCAAAATATATGCTCAAATTTTAATAACACATTTCTTTGCAAGGGCAATAGCTTAATTTGAACTGGAACTGGACTTCTTGATTTTTGTATACTTAAGGATTCATAAACTACATACCAAAGATTATGGGCTATAAATACTGGAAGGCTTTGAATAAAGCAATAAATAACCATGGTGCACCTTCTTGAAAATCTCTCTGAATTATTGACAAATAACATGACTTCAAGAATACAAATTTCTCATAATTCTCACAGCAAGCTAATATGACAATTACATAAGGAAGTTAAGCATATATTTCATCATATGTCACAACATGATGTACTTTTGAATCATGTTGGTTTACTTTAATTTTAATAAGATATTAATGACTAGTGTTTTGTTAAGTATACAGATTACTAAGTTAATGAAATTTTTGCAAAGATTCTAAATTTGGAAAAGCCTGACATATTACTAAGAGATGATATGATGAGTGTATCCCTTTTTCCTTTTCTGGAAAGAATGAGCTCTGTTATATATGCAAGGTGTCATTGGATGTGATTTGATGTATTGGACAGGCCATAGGATTGGGAGATCAGCTAGAGTTTTCTAGCCACTCTGCCAGTAATTGGGCTGGCTCACTGTCCAAATTAAAGAAACATTCTTAGCTCCAATATCCTTAGATATGAAATAGGAATAAAAGTAATTTCCATTTTACTATGTAGCTGTGCAGAGGTAGTCAAGTCATGCACGTAAAGTTTGTACAACAATGTGAGATATTTTTAAAGTGTCTATTGGTTCTGTCTTATACACTTCCTATCATTTCTCTTCTCTATTTTGGATAAATCATTCTCTACCAAATATTATACTTAGGGGTCACCTGATTCATATGATCTTAAGAGAGAACACAATACAGCATAAATTGTTAGAGATATTGTCTTTATTCCTTTTAAATGCAGTCTGTACAGAGAAAAAAGGAAGCTACAGCAACTATAGATCCAGAAACGGACCACTGTCACCCTCTGACCAATACAGGAGCAAACTGTTTCTTAATTCTCTTAATTATGGATTATTTGCCATTTGAGGCCCAACAGTTTGCAAGACTCAAGACCTTCAGTGAAGAATTTCACAGCGGTATTTTATTAATGTAACTGTAGAATTAATGCTATCATAAGACTCAAAAATTTTGGAACAGTAGCACCACTACAACTGTTTAATCACTAATCAAATTAATAATACTTAAGGCATGATTTCTGTACTCAGGGAAGAAAATAGAGCTATTTTTACCCTCACATTTATATATACACTCATTATATTTGCACATACATGTGCATAATATATAATAGATTTATACATTAATGAGAATTATGCATATGTATATAATAATGAGGATTATATATATATATATATATATATATATATATATAATGTACATGAAGAAGACTGTGTCTTATAATGTATGAAACAGCTGGGTTATGTGATAGTTCTTACCATTCTCAGTGCATAAGTTGTATATGATCTTGTTTACCTGCTGATGTACAGTCTGAATAGCAAACAACCTCTTTCATCACATGACATATGACCCAAGAGGAAAGATCAGAGAGCATTAAATACAGCCTTCTAGTGTGAAAAACAAGGAAGCACATTCTGGATGATAAGGTCAAGTTCTCAGGTCACCTACCCCACAGGTATCAATCTCTTCTAGTTCCCAGTCCTGAACTCCTTTTTGTACTTTTTTTGTATTCTTCAGTGTCTTAAGAGGGAAAATAAATACAGGCAAATATTTGTATATAGAATGATTCATTTTATCGTTGCTTCTCAGCGTGCCATCACGAGAAATGTGGAGTTTGGGAATCATCATAGATAATCTGGTATTGAAGAAGGGTTAGATTTCAGAAAATACTGATAGAAACTATATATGGTAGCAGGGGCTCAAGTTTCTCCAAGTCCCATAAAATCCATCTTGTTCAGAAAAAGGTATAGGTGAGTGGAAAGTTAAGGAGATTAACAGTAATGAACAGCTGTACAAAGATATCTTTAACCAAGGCAGATAATTGTGTGTAGGATCTGTGGTAAACCCAGAGTTGAGTCTTCCACTATTTTTTTTTTCTAATTTGTTATACATGTTTGCAGAGTGCAATTCATTTCATATTACATATAAAGAGCACAATTTTTCAAGTTGCTGGTTTTATATAAAATACTTTTACAACAAATGTGTTTTCATACATGTACTTAGGGTAATGATGGCTAACTCATTCTACCATTATTCCTATCCCCTTGCCCCCTTCCCCCTCCCCCCCCCTTTGTTCTATTTAAAGTTCTTTCATTCCTCTCATCCCCACTCCCTTGCCTTTGTAAGTTAGTATCTTCATAACAAAGAGATTATTCACCTTTTTTGGGGGGTATTGACTAACTTCACTTAGAATTATTTTCTTCAACTCCATCCATTTACCTGTAAATGCCATGGTTTTATTCTCTTTTAGTACTGAGTAGTGTTCTATTGTGTATATATACCAAAGTTTCCCTGTCCATTCATCTGCTGGCAGTTATTTCTCCCAATGTCATGTGCTCCTGTAGAGACAGATAAACCAGCTATCCCAGGGCCCTACTTTTATATGATAAGTGGGAAAAGGACTTTTCATTTTCAGAAGTTTTAACATACATGTTTGAACTTGAATGCTTCACCCTCTAGAATGATTCTGAGCAGAGTGTTTTTAATCTTCATTCAATTCCTGATTTTGCTCTCTCCATTGGACTTTTTTTCCCCTCGCACTTTGGAATAAATACAATTTGGTTTAAGTTTTCCTAAACCAAGGTGATAAGAAACAAATAAGCAAATCTGGCCCTCTGATGTGTGCACTATGTCTTCTTTTTGTTCCCCTCTTAAAATTAGACCTCACATGGCTTCATGTGTTCATGCTCCTCTTGTTTGACCTTTTGCATGTGCTATACTGGTACCTGAGCTCATCTTTGGGCTTGTGTTTGGCCTTCGTGTGAGTGCTTTTCACAGTAAGTGCTCCATCTGCTCAACTCCTGCTCCCTATGTCCTTGTCCCTGATTATTCCCGAGACATGCAAACCTCATTCTAAGTATACTTCTACTCTTCTCTAATGGGTTTGTGAGTTCAGTACACACAGATATTTATAATTTTTTTCAAATGCATTTTTTTTCCATTCCTGTTGCCACAGCAATAGTTTACTTTTTAATTTACTTAATTGTTCCCATTGCAGACTTATTATTACTAGTTGCCTTGTTTCTAGGTTCTCTCTGCACCTGTCAAAAATGTAACTCCCCAAAATTTCCTCTTTCGCTCAAGTATTTCAGAGTAAACAATTGCAATTCAAGGAAGTCCCAACTTCATCACAATTGACAAGGTCTTTTGTAACGGATTATAATTTATCTTTATGGGCTTAGCTAATATTGCTTTTTCTACAATTAATTTATGCTGCAACCATAAGAATTTCTTTCTTTCTTTTTCTGTCATAAGTATTGTCTTCAGAAGAAATGCTTTCCCAGCAGAGCACCTCATTTATCTTCAATGTTGGAAATTTTGAATGTCTTTACCATTTCCTGATCTTCTGAACTGAATTATTCTCACTACTCCAGGACAGTAGCAGTGGGTTTCTACTTCTCTTTAGAAAATTATTTTTGTTTTTATTTTTCTGCCTTTTTTTGGGTTTTCATCTATATACCTATAGATACATTCTAATTTCTGTGAAAAAAGTTATCTTCCTATAATTAACCCATAACATATAGGAAAAAAATCACATTAAAGGAAAAGTGTGTTGATTTCACTAAAAATCTGTTTTATTTCAAAGTTTGAGCATTGTGCATCCAACATTACAATGTTACTTTCAAACTGTGTAGAAAATGTAAGTTTCTTTTAGCTTGTTTTGTCTTTGTATATTTTTTGGAATTGTAGGTGTTTCCAAATAAGATTACATTTTATTACCCTCTAAATAAAATTATATATATATTTTTAACATTATATATATAAATTGCCATGGCAGGTACACATCCTTCTTCTAATGGAATGTATGTTCTGTAGATAACCACCATCTTTCCCTAACTGCTTGGATTAAAGCAGACTAATATCATATGTCCTTTCACCTCAGTGTAAAAAATAATTTTAAAAAATCGATTGCCCATTCATATGGACTTAGAATAACTGAATAATTGTAACTATATACTTTCAGTATTTATTCCTATAAAGGTTTTTTAAGTCTACTTAGAGCTATGTATTATGTAAATAGGCCCTACTTCCTCTCCAACATTTATTGTTGTTTGTGTTCTTAATAGCTGCCATTCTGACTGGAATGAAATGAAATCTTAGAGTAGTTTTGATTTTCATTTCTCTAATTGCCAGTGATGTGGAACATTTTTTCATGTATTTGCTGATTGATTGTTTATCATCTTCTGATAAGTGTCTCTTCAGTTCCTTCACTCATTTATTGATTGGGTTATTTGGTTTTCTGGTGTTAAAATTTTTAAGTTCTTTATATATTCTATAGATCAGTGTTCTATCTGATGTGCGTGTGGTAAAAATAGGTTCCCCATTAGTAGTTTCTCTATTCACCTCACTGATTGTTTCTTTTGCTGAGAAGAAGCTTTTCGGTTTGAATCCATCCCATTCATTAATTCTTGATTTTAATTCTTGTGCTATAGGAGTCTTATTAAAGAAGCAGGGGCCTAATCCTATATGATGGAGGTTTGGGCATTTTTTTTCTTCTAAAAGACACATGGTCTCTGGTTTAATTCCTAGGTCCTTGATCCACTTTGAGATGAGTTTTGTGCATGGTGAGATAAAAGGTAAAGGCATACTCACACATTGCTGGTGGGACTGCGAAATGGTGCACCCAATATGGAAAGCAGTATGGAGATTCCTTTGAAAACTCGGAATGGAAACACCTTACGAGCAGATATCCTACTCCTTGGTCTATTTCCAAAGGACTTAATAACAGCATACTATAGGTACACAGCTACATCAATGTTTATTGCAGCACAATTCACAATAGTAGACTGTGGAACCAACCTGGATGCCCTTCAGTAGATGAGTGGATAAAGAAAATGTGTGTGTGTGTGTGTGTGTGTGTATGAATATTACTTAGCAATAAAAGAGAATAAAATAATGGCATTCACAGTTAAATGGATGAAACTGGAGAATATAATGCTTAGTGAAGTTAGCCAATCCCAAAAATACAAATGCTGAATGTTTTCTCTGATATAAGGAGGTTGATTCACAGTGGGGTTGGAACTGGGAGCATAGGAGGATTAGAGGAACACTAGAAAGGCCAATGGAGAGGAAGGGGAAGGGAGGGGGCAAAGGTTAAAAAGAAAAAAAAAAAAAGATGGTAGAATGGGATGGATATCATTACCCTAAGTGCATGTATGAAGACACGAATGGTGTGAATATACTTTGAATACAACCAGAGATATGTAAAAATGTGCTCTGCATGTGTAATATGAATTGTAATATATTCTGCTGTCATATATAACAACTTTGAATAAAAAAATAAATAGGCCACATTCTTCTTTGTTAGTCATTAGATATCTTCATTATATTATTTGAAATTTTTATCTTGACTGTTTTAAAAGAATATGGATTACATATAACCAAGTCTTATAGAAGTAAGATTTCAGAATAAAATAACACAGAGGTAATCAAAGTAAGGCATTAAAGTTGGTGAAAACAGGTTCCTAACATGACTTATGCTTTCATTTCTTCTTATTTGGCTTCTGAGAATTATGGCAGCTAAAACAGAATTATAAGCTTGTTGGCTTACACGGTCACTGGAAAATTATTGACCCTAGAA
This sequence comes from Tamias sibiricus, assembly GCA_025594165.1. Lineage (NCBI taxonomy): Eukaryota > Metazoa > Chordata > Mammalia > Rodentia > Sciuridae > Tamias > Tamias sibiricus. Next base: position 159,397,080 of record CM046657.1, on the reverse strand, counting down.
CTTCAATTTATATAATCTGAACGTGGCAGGAAGGTGAATTTTGAGAAACTGGTTTAAAGAAAGCCACAATCAGGACTCAGTATTGCCTATTAATATAGATGGAGCAAAGCAACTTTTAGGAGAAACCAAGTGAAATGATGAAAAACAAATTCTAGAATTTTTCATAAGAGGTTGTGGAAACACTTATTCATGTGAGGTTGTGGTAAACAGCTCTAAACTGTAAGCTTTTAAAAAATTTTGTATCATCTAAACTCAGGCACTTTATGAAATAGCATTGTATTTAGCAGCTAATGGATAGTAATATTGAGAAATCCTAAGGGAAAAGCAAGTATACCTCACAGAAAAGCTATTTAGTAATAAATTTTATTAGATTTGGGAATACCTGTCTGCATTCTAAGCAAAAAAAAAAAAAAAAAAAAAAAAAAAAAAAAAAAAAAAAATCCATGAGGCATTAAGTAATATAAATTTAGGGTATAAATGGATATATATTGAAGTAATAGAATGTATTTGAAAGGAAATTTCAATTACTTTATTCAGAATATTTTTTCTCTCAGTATTATCATGAACTCTTTGTGACCTCATATAAAAGAGAGTTTTGCAGAGGGTTACTAGTATGTCAAATTGGGTTTGATTCAAAGGACAGTTGGTGAACACTACATTGACTCTGGCTTGCGGGCTATGTGAAGTTAGTTTAGAAGATTTACTACCATAGATTGAATCTAGCAGCTCACCATAAACCCAATTTATCATCACACATTACTTTATCAGATAGTTCCACAAGGTAGAAAAATTATGCTGGAAGTTTCATTAATTTTTTGGCATATGTGACTGGATTCTCAGAGTCTATAGCCTCAACAAGAACACTTTATTATGGACTTACTTTATTTCCAACAGTTTGAATGAACAAATGACTGTATCTCTAATAAAATGCACAAACATCATCCAGGAATTTTTTCCCATAAACTGCTTATATTAGAAGTCAGAGTTTTAATTCTCTGCCCATTTTTCTAGTGATCTTAAAATATAGAATTGTATGCCAAAGTAGAAAATTCTACCTGATGCTTTAGGAAATAAGAGCATTAAAAAAATATATGTATATACATTCTTTTCTATCACACATTCATCACATGATGCGATAAAGACAGGGTAATTTCCTAGTTGTACTAAGGCTATAATTAAATTGTTGGCTGTCATACTGTATACCATACTATAATAATTAGTTTATCTCTTTCTCTCAGCAAACAAAATTAAGGCCATTATACTACCAGTTTTAACTCTTTTGTATTGTAAACTCTATTCAACAATTATTTTACAAGCAGAAGTGAGGATTTATGCTTAACTCTTCTTCCCTTTTAAATTTATGTAGAAGCTCTGGAGTGTTATTGCACAATAGGATAACTACAGATGAGTTATGTGTCATCCATTTCAAAAAAATTTGAAATATTTTGAGGGATTTTACCATAAAGAAAAGATGGATATTTGAGGAGATAGATATGTGCATCCTGATTTAAACATAGCACAATGTATATTATACATGTATCAAAATATCATGTTCCCCATTAATATGTACAATTTTTGTTTTTTGCATCAGTCAAATATCAAATTTAAAGAATTTTAAAAACCACAAAAGTTAAATAAACTAATACTTTTTACAATATTTCTGGTATGACAGTGACTCCATTTCTCTATTACTTCCAACTTGCTTTCTCTATTAACCTCTACTTGCTATTTCAACTATTTGACAGAAAACATAAGCAAATTAGTGATCACTTTCCTAATCTTCCTATGGATTTAGAGTCATCCCTCAGAATCAGTTGGAAAACCCCTTCCCAATGCCTCCTTGAAATCAAGACTGGATAAAATTTGTCCTTATACATCAAACTATCAGTAAAATTTCCCTTTTAGACTTACATGCTACTGTAGCTTCTGAGAAAATCAAATTAGATAAGTATGGACAGCTCAAAATCCACATAACTAGAGCAAATCTCCTCAGCTCCCTACCATACCCTCTCCTCCTTGATCTTAGGTTCAGTTTTCTAACAAAATAATGATGACTTCAAACATTCTTTTGAGTAAAGTTTGGTCAAAATAAATATTGAAAAAATCATTTCTGATTACATTTACTCATTAGTTAATAAGTATCCTGCACTTAAGATAGTTAGGCTAAGGAACATAAATCTAAATTAACATGATTCAACTAAACTCAAGAACTAGATTTTTTTTAAGAATTTTACCAAAGAATTAGTTATAGTCATTGATATTGTATAAGGTCCTCAAAACTTTATATTTAGCCTATACTAAAATGATTAAAAAATTCAACTTTTTCCTCCAGTTCTTTTTTTAGCCATTAAACACAGTTTGTCATATGTCAATAGACAAATTTAATCTTTCCACTTGCTATTTTTGGATATGGTTTCATTATTCCTCCTATTCATATACTGGAAGCTGTATATTCAATGTGGCATTTTTCTTTCATTAGAGCATTATTGTTGTACAGAATAGTTGAGTTCATCCTGAGAAAATCATACATACATGGGATACAATTTCAGTTTGTTTTCCCCCTTTTCCCTCCTCACCCCCCTCATTCTCCTTTCTCTACTGATCTTCCTTTCACTCATTTATTTATTTACTTTTTATTGGTTCCTTCTACTTATACATCAAGGTAAAATTCCCTGTGGTATATTTATGTATATACATAGCATAATTAAAAAAAAATTCCACATTTCCTCCCCCTTCTATCCCTTCTCTCTCTTTTTGAATCTCTTCATGTGGCATTATGGTGATATAATGGGATCTTTCAAGAGGTGGAGCCTTGTGCAAGTTAATTGGGTCATAGAGGCACCATCATCTGAAGGGATTAATGCACTTCTCTTGTGACTCTGGTTAGTTCTCTCAGGAGTGAGTTGTTATTAAACTTTGAGCCTAGTACAGGAATCTTTCTGGTTTCCTGTCTCATCTAGTGACTTTTTTCAGCATGTAGTCCCAACAGTGTGAGGGCATTCACCCTGAGGTCCTCACCAATGGCCAAATAGATGACACTGTCCAGGACTTTCAGTCTCCAAAACTATGAGCAAAATGAACCCCTTTTAAAAATAAAGTACCTAGCTTCTGATATTTTGGTATAGCAACAGAAGACATACTAGTAAACAAACTGATAGTGATTATAATTGACTAACTGATATGGCAATGCATATGCAATCATTAAACATACAAATCATATAACATCTCTCATATTAAACATGCTTCTGTACTAGTGTATTTATTTGCCTTTTATTTGAGTCAAACTGTCTCATTTATTATAGGTCTGATTTATTAGCTACCTGCTTGTATGTGCCAGATATGGACAGATACTGCAAAGACAGATTATTGTCACTACCATCCATTGACTTATACCTAAGTGCACAGTTCTACCTCATGAACAGATAGATAATTATAGCAGGTAATTAGCCCAATAATATGCTTAAGTAAAAGTGTGATGAGAACACACAGGAAGAAATATTATCTTGGAAAAAATTAAAAAGTTTTCAAAGAAATTGTAATATTTGAACCTCAAACTTGATATATAATAAGGATGTTGGGTATCAAAAGGAAGAAAAGACTTGTTAATTGAAATTTTTGATTTGAAAAGTAAGTCACCATTAAAGAACCTTGAAATCCTAAGAAAATTCTAGATGTTCAAGATGTCTAGACTGCCTGATGCATAGGCAGTATACAATGATTATGCTAGTCTCTTAGTACTTCTACAGAGGCAAACCAAGATCACCCAGGAAGGGCCCACCACTCCATGTGCCAGAATATTGACTTTTATCATGGGAAATACTGAATGATTAGAAGGTTAAAGATATGGAAGATTTTCATTTTAAAAGTATCCTCCTAGTAGCATTATGGGTGATGGACTGGAAGTGAGCAAAATTGGACAGCAGGAGACTGGATAAGAACGGAAAGCAAATATCTGGTTAAGAAAGTCCTGAAAAAGGTTATGCTTTTTGAATGTTGAGGACATATGGATGTTTTTATACTTTGAAATATTTTTGACCTTTTTTGCTGTTAAGGACAAAAATAATTTTCAGCAAAATGGAGGTACCAAGAGTAACAATAGAGTAATTCAGGACTTATGGTTTCATCTCTAGAAGCTTGTATTTCATCTTTCAGGGCCTTCTAGTTTTACATTAGTATGCTTATAACAACTCATAAGAATGAGCATTGGTGCTAAGGTCAATGGATCTGGACAGGCTTTCTGTTCTTCTGTAAAAAATATTTGTTTTAAATTCAGAAATTTTTCACACCTCAAGAAACATAATCTGTTATAATTGACTATTACTTCTTTTTTATTTTTTTTTTTCAGTTGTAGGCAGACACAATACCTTTATTTTATTTATGTGGTGCTGAGGATTGAACCCAAGGCCTCACACATGCCAGAAGAGCACTCTGCTGCTGAGCCATAGCCCCAGCCCCACTATTACTTCTTATGTGGTCTACCTGGGCTTGATTTCCCATTGTTTTTGAGTTTCAACTGCAAACATCACTTTTACACCAGTTCCTGATTTTTGCCCCTGCTCACTTGCCCCTCTCTTATTATCTTGTCCTACTTTTTCCTATATCTCTTTTCCAGTTATTTACTCTTTTTCTTAGACATTCATTTCCATTCAGTTCTTTAGACCACTTTCTCTTTACTTGTGAATTACCATAATATTTTCAGCTTTTGCTTAAAATATTTTTTTGGAGTTTTTGTGTTTATACTGATACAATTTATATGAAAATACTGTGTATTTCAAGACAAATTATATTTTGAAGAAACTCTCTTTAAAGATTCATAATCGTAGCTTTAAAAACTCACTCAAATGACAACAAATAAAGATTTTGCAGGCTTGAAAAGTATCACATTTTAACTTACTGAGAGCATTTAATGGAATGTCTGATGCTACAAACCAATAATAACTTTGTTACACTTTTCTACAAAACAATCAAGATTAGTAATTCTTATAAAATATATTTATTATGTCATCAGTACAGTTATTATTAATAGTAATAGTAGTGACAGAATTTTTCACCTCTTCTATGGAAGCTTGATTAGGATATTTAATAAATTTAAGTTTTACATTTGAAAGTATCATCTTCCTAACTATATGATGAAGTAATTATAAAAAACACAACGAAATTAACAAGTAAGCAGTTGGAAAATATCAATTTATAGATAAATGTAGTTTAAAATAAATCAGTGTAAATACATGTACTAAGCAGGAAACATTATTTATGAAGAAAGATGTCAGTTTCCACTCATACTCCCAGTTACCTCCTCTCTGCTTTTTGTACCATTATCCCAGAGAAAATAAAAGAACAGGGAGACAGGAGAGGAGAGCACAAGAGACAAAATAATTATGAAAAATTCGTAACAGTCTATGTCTGTGATTTCCTTATTTTCCCATTTTGGTTGTTTTCTTATTTCTTTTCTTTTCTTTTTTTTTTTTTTTTTTTTTTTTTTTTTTCAATTCATTTATAGTTGCACAAAAATGTACCACCTTTGGCTTTGTTCCTGATCATAGTTTCTGCCTAAACAGATAGTGGAACCTTTGAGCTCAGGCAGGTTCTCTTTCTATTATTCACCCTTATATATGTGTCCAAGCCCACTGCCTAATAAATGAATGCTTCAATGTGATTGTACAGTTCACAATCCTCTGTTTATGTGCCTTCATGCTTGTGCTTTTTACTTGAATAAAATTTAACTTAATAGAGATTATCTAGATGTAAAGTTTAATTTGCTCAAGTTTTCATAGGTTTCCAGGACCATGACTCCAGTGGCCAGCAACACTGTGACTATAGACTCATAAGCAGTGACAGTGCTTGAGTCAGGTTTCCTCCTCCTAGCTGAGTCATGAAACATGACCCCAGGGAGCAGCCCTAGACACATGATTGACACAAAGTACTCCTGAGTATGGACCAAGGCCTCCATTTCCATTGTCCATTACTGTGAAACAAAGCAGATGGCTTAGAACATGCCAAAGTGACTGTTTAAGCTGGATGTCAGAGGGCTTCCCAACAACAGACAGAGTAAGCTCCAATGAACAATCACATCAAAACTCTGCTTGCATGATGTATGTTAATGTGCCAATGAGCAACCAAATCACTTCTGTGGTTAAAAATAAATAAATAAATAAATAAATAAAGAGGAGCGGGGCGGGAGAGGAGGGGAGGTTGACTACAAATGCATGGATATGGAAATACATGACTTATTGGGTCCTTGCTCTCACATTCTACAGCACCTCTCTCTTGGCATCTCCTCTATGCTGTGCAGAGGGAATGTGGCCATGAAGTAGTAAATAGCTGCCCATCAAACTCCTAGAGAGTAGATTAAATTTTTACCACACATAGTGATATAATAAGGAGAAACTTTGAGTTAATGGGCTTTTTGGTGGAAAGCATCAATCTCCCCGATATGCTAATTACTCTGATAAACTGCGAATGCAGAGGTCTTCACAAACATTCACATATATTGCTAAAACAAGAATCAATAAATAAATAGAAACAATAACTTGTAAATTAAGAAAAAATATGTAATAATTCTGTTTGCATTATGAAATGTGAATCATTCAGTTGCCATAAAATCTGGAAAACACATTGATGTGTAGTCCAAAGTCTCATATGGTTCCTGGTTCTGTCTCTCATTCCTTTGAGTTATATCAATGCCCAGAGCAATACCTGATGAATAAATAAACTGAGAATGGAAACTAATTACTTAATGAGTGAACTACCTTTGCTGATTCTTGGTTCTACCCTTTACTAAATGTTACTTTGAAAAATATCATATATTCTGAAAATTGATATTGTTCTTCATATAATAGAATGCTACCTGTACAATACTTATATCTGATAAAATTAAATTGGAATTATCTACTTAATAGGTGGAGTTTTTGAGGCTAGAAACCATGTTACTTTTCTTTGAGTATATCCCCCACTCAACACAATGTTTTGCATTATACTATTGCAAGATGCAAGATAATAGAAAAACAGTGAGCTTAAACACATCCATGCAAATACTTAAAACATTCAGTAAAATAACCCTCACACCTAGGAGAATAGCTGAAAAAACTTAAGAATCATTCACACATAACCTAAAGTCCTTGATATAACTTCTGATATCCAGCTGAGTTAATTTTTTGGATTAGAAATTTCATGTTGATTTTGTGCTACATGATCTGAAAATCAGATCGGAAATACTCCATTAGTACTAATCAGATTTAATTGACAAAACCTTAAATAGTATCTCTAAATTTAGGGGGAAAAAGAGCTATTAATTTGGAATACTTAAAATATATTTATTTGTTCAATCTAGTTTATGTAAAATTTTCAAACCTGATTCATTGCTGAATTTTGGCTCATATTGTTTTTGAAGTGAATTTATGTCTAAAAATGCTCCATCCAAAAATGATTGGCTATATATGACTGAAGAGTGGATTCCAAAGTGTTTTTCAAATTTTACAAAGTTCCATAAGGATCTCTAATGATGAAAGCAAGCTTGTACACAGGGATGGTGGGTCCTGCAAATTTATCAGTCTTCAGGGAACACAGGAGATTGTAAAATGAGGTCAAGTTGCTGTCCTGAGGGAGTGGTATTGTACATTTTCTTATCTCAGCAGTTAAGAAACTGCTTCCAAAATGACTACCCAGTTCAGTTCAGCCCACGCATTGAAACTTAACTGACAAGTTGGCACATATGAGTGGACATCTTGTACCCACATTTAGTGCGTGTTTAGTTCCCTGAGTATATTGGCTCTAAAACTATATTTTCAAGGGCCTTCTCAGTCAAGCCTCAGGTGATATTTCTCTTCCATTTCTACATGAAAATTTAAGGAAAGTTTCAGAAGCTCATGGACAGAAAACTTCTGTTACTATCTTTGATAGAAATCCAACTAAATAAAACAAGAAAAAGAAAAAAAAATGAGGAATAAGATGTTTTATAATTTAATTTTTTCTTTAATTGATTAGACTTATTTTAAGCAGTGGAAGAGATTGTAGTCACAGTACATGCATTATACAGTTGTCCGCCTTTTCTATGGAGAATGCATTTCATGACCTCTGTAGATGCCTAAGCATGAATAGTATTCAAACTTATATGTAATACATTTTTCCCTGTACACATATATATATATATATATATATATATATATATATATATATGATGAAGTTTAATTTATAAATTAGGCACTAACAGAAATTAACAATAGGATAATTATAGCAATATACAGTGAAAAAGTTATATAACCTCTCTCTCCCTCTCAGAATCTTATTGTATTGTATACCTTAGTCAGCACAATTTTTTTTTTTCCTTATTAACTTAAGAACTTTCATTGTTTCACTTAAAGTAACCACTCTATGGTATATCATTGGCATCACTATTCTACATCAGGGCCATTATTAAATAAAATAGTGTTTCATGAATGCAAATGCTGTGATACTACCACTGTTGATCTAAATACTGAGAAGCCTGCTAAGTGGCTAATGGGTGGGTATGGTAGACACTCTGGACAAAGGGATGATTCATGCACCGAGTTACACTGAGAGGAATGGCATGACATGCCATCTTTCTACTCAGAATGATGTACCATTTAAAATTTATGTATTGTTTGTTTCAGGAATTTTCCATGCAATACTTTTGGACCATAATTAACAGTAGGTAACTAAAACTGCTGAGAGATGAGAGATTCCTCTGTGTGTGTGTGTGTGTGTGTGTGTGTGTGTGTGTGTATGTGTGTGTGTGTATGGTACACACACTATATAAAAGAGATTATAGTAAGAGTCTATACATTATATATTTTTAGTATGTAGGACACTTGTGTTAAAGACTAATTTGTAATTATTTAGTTTGTTTCCAAAATGATGCATATTAATTTCTGTCTTACATATTTTTGGCACAAAGCATGATATGAACATTTAAACATTGAAGGTCATTAGTAGTGAGGGATAAGGGTAGACTCTTTTCATTTTAAATTATTCTTAATTAAAATATAAATACTGAAAACAATTTACATGTACAGTTTGTATATTCATATATATCATATATTCATACACATATTTATTACCAGAAAAAGAAAAATTAAGTCCATAGTGATCATAAGCTCTGTCTTTTCAAGAAAAACACTGCATTAATTTTTTGACATAAAATATCATTTCTAATCTGTCCTAAAAGAATAGTTTATTAAAACTTTTTTTCTACTCAGAAACTGGACCAATGGTCACAGTAATATTAAATGGTTTTTAAAGCTTCTACCATTTTGCATTATATCTCTTTTAGTATCTTATAAGTAGTCCAGAAATGGTTTCTTCTCTATGTGCAGTATATCAGTGTATATACACATATTTTAGAAACAAATTATAGGTACTTTTAAAGGTCTTGACATGTGGAAACATGGAAAAGAAACCTAAGCTTATCATGTTTCTGGCCCTAAGTCACCAATAAAGTCACTTTTGAATATTTAACTTGTTTTAGTAGACTGAATTTTATAACTCATACTTTTCTGTCTTTGCCTTGGCTAAGGAATATCTGTTGGCTGAAATGTGTAACCCATGTCAAATAATTATACAAGAGAATAAGGAATGCAACTTATGTTTTGATTTTATATGTATGTTTATTCAAATATTTGTTTTCCCATTATCCTATAAGCATTTATATAAACATATTCAAATATGTTTTGAATGAACAAAGGCCAATATAATTAAATAAGAACATTTTAAAGGAATGGATTAGAATAGAGTTCCAATGCAGTGATGGACAAGTTAATATAGCAAAAAAGGGCAAAGTAGTAGAAGTCAGGAAAATTTCAATTGTAAAACCTGGCTTGGCCCTGCATTAGTCAAAAGACCTAGACAAGTCATATCACCTGTCTTTCAGTTTCTTTCTCTAAAATTGAAGATACTATACAATTGTGAAAATGAGCGTGGAAATGTTTTAAGAATCCTCATATACTTTAGTGGTATAAAGTGCTATTAAGATGTCTTATTACAGAATTTTAAAGACAGCACTGTTGGAAGGTATGGATTTCCTGCTGGATCCTATTCATTTGCACTGTTAGCATCAGCTACAATTGACTGCAGTCATTCTTCTTGTTCAGTTTCCATAGATTGTACTTTTGAGCTTAGCTCAAATATTGCCAACTTGCATTGTCTTCCCTGATTCCTTGAAGAAATAATGACTCTTCTGCAGGAAATAATGAGCATAACTGCTCTTCAAAAATCCTCATTTCATATTCCAATAAAATTTTTAAAAATCAACATTTTAGTGTTTCATGTTTGCTCTCTGATTGTTCCCTCCTTAAGCTCCTGTTCTCTATCCAGCAGTTAAAGGAGTCAAAAGGTTTTTTATCACAGTTCAGATAATGAGATGTACTAAATAAGAATAAAGGACAACACCATGCTATTTGCAAGACATACCTCTTAAAATTTACGAAATTCACAAAACTGGAAGAAAACAGAGGCTACAATAGCCTATAATGAAACCCTCATTGTGCAGAACAAAAATTAAGTTATGCAAAATAGCATGCAGAGAAAACAGTCTTTTCCACTTATGGTAGCCATGTGGGAAATTTGTGTTCCTATTTGAGAGAACAGTTACAAAAACACCTGCAATTTCCAAACAGCCATGTCAAGTATACACTTTGTTATGATTCTGATAGCACTTGCTTTGAGTATGAAATGCTGTACTTGAGAATGCTGATCAGCATTGTTTAATAAAAAAGGCCATCTTCTTATTTTTTAAGAGAGAATATCAGATACCTTTCTCTTGAATATTTGAATATTTAAGTTGCTAAAATAAATTTTAAATAGAGGGTTCAGCCAAGCAAATCAATGATCATTATTGTCTAATTTATTTACCTTATTGTCTTTAAAATTTGATTGTTCCTTTTAGCTTTTATTTGATCAGTAATATTGAAGTTCTGTAGTATAGAAGCTGTCATCTAATATATTTGCATCTTCCTAGTTTAAAAAGTGCCTTGAGGTACATTTTAATTATGAAATGAAGCAAATGTTTTATACTTTCATATGAAGAGTATGCATAAGGAATTTTTAAGCATATTTTATGTATATTGAAAACTACATGGAAGATATCCTTATTAAAATACCCTATTAATTTACTATGTAACATAATAGAGAATCACAATAGCTGAAGTGTTGTGATTTTAAATGTGAAATTTAGTTTGAAGTGAACATGGAGAATCACATTTTAATGGCATTTTAATACAATGTTCGTTAATATTATTTACTGATTATACAGTAGATGTTTAATTAATTACAGTCAATTAGATTTGAAATAAAATAAGTAATTTAGCTATTACATCATTGAAAACATATTTTTGTGGGCCATATGGCATATTAAATTCTTTAGGATGTCTCTTCTTTATATTGACCTTTAAAATATATTCTTTAGATTGAAACATTACAGATTAATTAGCTGTTCATAATTTTCACCTGAACTACCATAGTTATCTTTGAAATTAAGAACACAATGTTATCTGTAATTGATTTATTCCATTGCCAATGGCAGTTCAACTCAGTACAAAATGGTTTTAAAATGCAGTGTTTTGATGAGTTATGAGCTTAAAATAACACACAGCTTTATTTGTTCTATAAATAGTTTTTAAAATCTTCTTAAAAGAGTTTTAAATTATTCATGTTGAAGATTTTCTTTAATATAAGTACTTATGTTATCTGTATAGTTGTCATTTCCTAAACATAGATTCTTAGTTTTATATTTTAATTAATAGTAAAATGATCACTTTTTTGTTTATAGTGCTGTATTTTCTCCACTGTTCTGATTTTCAAGTATTCAGACAACAGGAATTCTACTTTCAGGGGCTTTTCCTCCAATCTCTTCTGTGCATCCATTAATTCATGTGTTCCATGGCTTTTAAATATGACCAAATGCACCCTCCATATTAGGTGATATGCATTTTTATGGGGTAACATTTATTAAAGAGTCATATAATATTATTAGATAGATAATACAAAAGCACATTTCTTTGTAGGTGAAATAATCAGAATAACAACATTATAATCTGCATGGTTAAAAATGCAAAGACAGGGCAATCTACCTGAATTGAGTAGCAAATATCTGCCAACATATCTAAAGTGACTTTTTATATTTTGAATACACAACAAACGTCATGAAAGCTGTGTTTGTAAACTTATATTGATAGCAATTGGTATAATTAAAGGAGTAGGAACAATAACTGATTATCTTTCTAAATGAACCTCCTAATAAGAGCATTCCACAATGGCTCTTTTTGTTTAAGTAACATTCTCCCTGAAGTGAAAGTAAAAAATAGAATTATCTGTGAATTGGGCTGGGGTTGTGGCTCAGTGGTAGAGCGCTCGCCTAGCACGTGTGGTGCCCAGGTTCCATCCTCAGCACCAAGTATAAATAAATAAACACATTGTGTTACAACTAACGCAAATAAATATTTAAACAAACAAAAAAAAAGAATTATCTGTGAATGCTTTTAAATATACCAATACTTAAAACCATAACCTTTCTAAAAATTCTACAAAAATAAAATGAGTTATGTTAGTAGAATGTACTTATGTATTTATCGACAAGAGAGGCAAACTACTGTTTTCAATGGAAGGTAAATTTGATGGGAGATTAAAAGATGGAGGAGTCAGACCCATTGAAGTAGAAATGCAAAGCACCATGAGCACAAATAAGGTGATACGGAACATGAAATATGGTAAAATATGATTAGTTTGTTTAGTCTCAACATTCACATAGAAAGAAGAAATGTGGGTTAAAGAGGGGGATCCTAAAGCCTTGAAGGCCAGTTAAAGATCAGAAGGGACTCACATGATTATAGTTGGCCTTCTGCCATGAGGGTTCTGTATCTATGAGTTCAACCAAGTGTAGACAGAAAATATTTGGAAAAAAATTCTGTCTGCAATGAATACGTATGGATGTTTTCCTCGTCATTTCCTTGTCATTTTTCTGTAAATATTATAACAACTATTTATGGTGCACTTAAGTTGTATTAGCTATTATGAATAATCTACTGATTTTGGTATCAGCAGTAAATCCTACAATCAATCGCCCATGGATATAGAACACTATAAATTATTTTAACATCATTTCTATAGAAAACCTTGGAGAGACAGCATTGGTGTTTTCATCAGTATAATAAAATTAACAGCTTTGAAGTTTACTAAAGTCACTTAACATTATGAAATACAAATTGGAACATTGTAAACACTGGAGTCACTGATGGTTTTACTAGTCCAGTTGTGAACTAAGAAGTAGTCAGGATGGAGATGAAGAAAAGAATATTAAAAGTGTCTGGGAGCTTGAGATGACAGCACTTGATGAAGGATTGGTGTTGGGGAGAAAAGGAGAAGATGATAATAAATTAGTTGAGAATTCAAACTTGGAAAATGGTCTTTCAAAAAGTGGTTGTGAATAGATGAAATGTAGGATATTAAGGAAAAGAAGAGAATCAATACAAGGGGATTCTGAGAGTCTTTGGGAAGGCTTGTATTAATGAAGCTGAGAAATTTCTGCATTGCTCACTATTTTAAATACTGTTCATTCATAATTTTGTATGTACTTACAGTTTAACCAGTTTAACTTACAGTTTATCCAGATGGCATTGAGAGGATATGTTCTTATTTATATATTAATTTTGGTGGCCAACATATTTAAATTTGTTAAAGCCTAAAATATTTCCATAAAATGAAAAATCTTTGGACTTTTTTCCATCATTAAATATTGTAAATCTTCAATTAATACCAGGATTAAGAATAGACTATGGTATTCTTGAAGTTGGTTTTATTGTCCTGTACCATGCACTAATTATTAAAATAATTTAAAATTTGAAAATTATATTTTTTTACCTTTTTCATTTTCTGTCAATACTAGTATTTGTTAATAATAATTATCCATAAATATGTTCCAGATATTTATTCTTATAGTGTTCAGGCATAGCTTATTAGTATTTTCATGATTTTGGTGGAGGTAGTCATTGTTTTATGCATTTTGTTTCAGTGAAATGTTTTATCGATACAGCAGATTGAATCAAAATATTACATTACACTGTACACCTTACTTTTAAAAATAAAGACACACCTTCTAAACAGCAATATATTTTCTGATAAATAGGCATTGATAGGTTTTATTTCAAATTAGCTTTGATCATTGGTTCATTATATTCAGATCTTCTCCCTCTATTGAGAAAGAAAGAAGAGGCATACATATATACATATAAAATTATTTAACTGTTAATTAAATAGCTGTAAATGTTATAAAAACTCATTTGTAGTTTTATATTAATCTTAGTTTTTTTATTGTTACAATTAAAGTACAAAAAATTTCAAGATCCAAGAACCAATATTAATTTGCATTGAGAAATGTTGAGGATATCAAATTTTATTTAAAATTGTTTTGTAAAATGAATACATTTTTCTGAGATACTTAGTCTGAAATATTAATTAATTTAATCTATTCATGTAGCATCTCCTTTATGGAGGGAAATACATGAAGGTTGTTATATATTTGTTCAAAGACTTATACAGATTATAACTTCTCCTTGGACAAAAATTGTTATATAATTGAAGGTCCATAAAGAGTAGCAAATGAAAAAATTAATAGTAGCACAGGGAGCAATGTAATAGGGAACAGAAACATTTTTTAAAAAATTATACCTCTAACAATAAGAAACTTAATTTAAACAAATTATGTAATTGTTCTGAGCCTTAATTTCCTCATCTGAAAAATAATAATGTACTACATAATTCTTAGAGTTGTTAAGACAATCAATATGATGTATTTTAAGAATTCTTTGAGAATTTATTCTTTTATTTGTTCTACTTAGTTGCATATGACAGCAGAATACATTTCAATTCATCAACATGAATGAAACACAACAATTCAATTCTCTGGTTGTACATAATATAGAGATGCATCATTCATGCAATCATACATGTGCCTAGGATAATGATGTCCATCTCATTCTACAACCTTTCCTACCCCCATGACCTCTCCCCACCCACCTTTTGCCCAATCCAAAGTTTCTTCATTCTTCCCATGCCCCCCACACCTATCAGGAATCAGCATCCACTAATCAGAGAAAACATTCAACTTTTAGCTTTTTGGGATTGGTTTACTTCACTTAGCATGATATTCTCCAATTTCATCCATTTACCTGCAAATGCCATAATTTTATTCTCTTTCAATGCTGAGTAATATTCAACTGTGTGTGTATACATATACATATATATACACACACACACACACACACATATATATATATATGTATATCACAGTTTCTATATCCATTCATCTATTGATGGGCATCTAGATTGGTTTCACAGTTTAGCTATTATTAATTCAGCTGTTATAAACATTGATGTGGCTGTGTCACTATAGTATGCAAAGTTCTGTATCAATTAGGAATCCTTTTCTGTGATATGTATTGTATAAAATTAAATAATTGTTTTCCATTTCTATATAAATTTAAACTCTAGGAGAGCTACAGGATAATCATGATAATTAATTTGATGAAATTATCTAACACTGTTTAATGACTTATCAAACATTACCTAATCCTGTGAGACAAGTACTCTCATTATTCTTATTTTATAATTAAAAGAAGTCTCATGACTCAGGATTTTTAAGTAAGTTGTGTAAGGTAATACCTAATAAGGGTTTTTTAAAGAATGTGTGACTTCACTCAAAAGCTAAGGCAGGAGGATTGCAAGTTCAAGGCCAACCTCTGGAACTTAGGCCCTAAATAACTTAGCAAGACCCTGTCTCAAAGCAAGAAATTAAAATGGTTGGGGATGTAACTCAGTGGTAAGGTCCCACTGGTTTCAATCCCCAGTACTTCCCTCCAATAAAGAAAATGTTTAATTTAAATATGCCTCCTCCTACCTTTTTTCATGAAAATTATCCCAAGTTATCATGAACAATTTGAACCAAAGTAATTCCTATAGCAGTTGGTGTTGTTTTTATTGGCCAATCACTGCCCAAAAATAGTGAAGCAAATATTTGCCACCCAGGTGTTGAATTTTTTTGTTGTTTTATTTATTTATTTGGCTTTTTGTAATATACAAAATGATCTTTTACTGAAATGAATAATTACTTAGTATCTAACCAGAACAGACAGTACATGTCAGCTCAGGCTTTGATCTCCTTTTTCAGTGAGTGTTTTATGATTGGCATATAACTCTAGTGAGTTTTGCCTGAATGACAGTTGTCAACTATCAGTGTACCATATGCTGTGATGGGTAGATTTGCTGTCAGCTGCCAGTAGGCCATCTGGAGTAATGCTTATGAAGTAATCTAATATTGCACAGAAGTACAGGTGAGAACCAGCAGCTGGTGGTGTAGGTAGGTCTTAAAACTTTTACACCAAAACCAGGGTGTGACCTTAGCAATTAAGTCTCTTAAATGCATACTAAAAGGTTACTCTCTTAATATATGTCATGATAGAATTTAGTAAGACTTAGATTTCACAGTGAAGCTCTTACTGATATTTTATCAGGAAGATACCTAGACATATTTTATGGAGAAGATGCTTATGGACTAAATGACAGTGTGAATGCTAGTCAAAAGCTTGGTGGCTGGCTTTTATATGCCATTATGGCCATTGAAGGAGAGATTATCATTTAAAAAGACTTGCTTACTGAATATATATTTTAAATGCTTCACAAACATGTTATACATAGTAATATAATTAATAAAATAAAAGCAATACAAAAATTCAGTAATAATACAGTTTTGTGAAGATTTCTCTTGTAAGCCTCATTTAATTTTCTTAGTTTTGATACACTAATGGTGTCTTAGCTTTCTAAAAAACAATTTGAAATATTTGAACAGCTCTTAAATCTGTGACACTTGGAAGAGTCAGGAACATGGACAGTGTTCTTTGCCAACCCGTGGACATATAAGCAGAAGGAAAATGGTAGCTTGGGTAACAATTTGGGTTATAATATTGGTCCATCCTCTGCTGGTCAGTTTTCTGTCTCTGTGACAAAATACCCAAGATAAACAACTGAGAGGCATAAAAATTTATTTAGGCTCAGATTTTTAGAAGTTTTAGGTCGAGGTCAGCTGAACCCATTGCTTAGGCACTGAGATTACACAGAGTATTATGGGGCAGGAGCCTTTGGCAGGGGAAAGCAAAAGAGAGGAAAGAAAGGACTGGGAACAAAACATACCCTTCCAGGGTGTGCCCCAGTGATTTGCTTCTTCCAACCAGGAAACTCCAGTTTCCATCACCCTCTAATAGCCCTTTCAATTATGCCCATCATTTGTTTGATCCACTGATCAAGTTAGAAGCCCTCATGATCCTTTCACTTCCCCAAAGCTTCTCCTCTGAACACTACTGGATTTTGAACTATGCCTTTAGCACATGAGCCTTTGGGAGAATTTTTATATCTAAACCTTAACAAAGGTTACCAAGTCCAATTTTTAATTTTCTTTTCTGCCTCTAGGAAAACCATGATATACTTGGGGTAGATACAAAGATGTCATTGTTAAATTTGAAAAACTAGCTCTTACTTATTTGATGTACAATACTAGGTGGTTCTGCAGTAGAGGAGACACCCATCTGTCAGTATAAAGCTACACTGCTATGCCATTCAGTCTCCTTTTTAATTAAGAATAGACCATTGTAAGACATCTGGAAAAAAAGGAAATATGAAGCAATGACTTTGAAACAAACCTATACAATTTCCACAGGGGGAAAAAAAAATACTAGTATTTGTGATGATTTTCTTTCTGTAGTTTGGATTTAAAAACAATTTAAAAAGCACACTATTTACTCTTTTTCTTAAAAAAAACACATGTTTTTCTTAGTAATATTATGCAGAATTAAACACACAAGTTCTTTGAATATGCTTGGACTTTTGAAGTAGATAGTTCAAGAAAAAGCAACTGGTACAGAAGGCAAGAGTATGGACTTCATAAAAAGAAAAACAAAATAACTCAGAGCAATGACGTTACTTGTGATATGAGAATTGATTATCCCAAACTTGGAGTTTTATCAGATATTCTTAACAAAAATGAATTTTTACCAGTTTTAAAATGCAAAAGGCAGCTGAATTTAGCAGTGATACCAGGTTAATTAGGAAAAATATTCATATGCAAGGTAAGGTTTATATTGTAGTCTCTCAAGTATGAATTTTAGTATTATATAAGTACCTGATATAAAAATGCAAGAAGTGGAATGATCTATATCCATTTTATTATGCTTTATATAAAATGGCATGTATAGCTGTGTGTATATATATACATATGTGTATATATACACACATATATATGTGCATAAATATATATACATCTTTATATATTATTTATATGTGCATGTATGTGTACATATGTATTCTTGAAAATATATTCAAAAATAGTATAAATTAAGATGAACAAAAAAGTAAATAAAAATTATAAATGAATTATGATTGTAATCACATGTACAGCATGTGTTTTAATATATTTTAGAATAATTGGGTCAGCCTGCTATTAGTTTAATTAAATTTTTTACACCTTCTTGATTAGACTGCTAGTTTAATGACATCTTCCACACTTGGAGCTGTGAATGTGGCTCATTTTAAAGTTCTGTAATGAGAAAGAAAATGTAAATCTGATGAACATCTCAGCAGACTAAAAAAACAATTTTTTGTCTTCACTTGTGGAAAATCAACAGAATCCAGAGGTGATTAGCATTAAAAAAAAAAAAAAAAAAAGTTTACTATCATCCTGATGTAATTGACCATTAAATAGGTGAAAACTCCTAAAAGAGCTTGTACTCTATGGGGATAGTCCTCAGTGCTTGGAGAATGAATTAGCATATTACACAGCATGAGGAAAGAGAAAGAAATAGATAGGTTAGAGGAGAAAGAAAAGAGAGATATGGAGGGAGATAAAAGATATTTGCTCTATATTTTAACAAATTGTAAAGGTGAACAAAGAGAGAATATTCTTGTGACTTTGGTAGGAAATCCAAGAAGAAATGGTCACTTAATGTGTTATGAACTATGTTAAGGCCTGGGATGAAGCATGATTGGATTTTCCTCTATTTAGAACTTTAATACTTCAGTAATTCCTTTATAAAGCAAATATTTGAACAAGTCTAATGAGCTGACTGTAAGCTGCCTGCAAGCTCAGCAGCAATTTGTTATTTCCTAGACAATTATCATTGGTCTCTGGAGTTGGTTTTAGTTATAGCATGAACTCTGAAACTCTTATCTAAATGCTTCTTTTTATATTGTTTTGAATTATATGAATTTCCATGTCAAAAAACACCCTATATAGAGGTGTTTCATTTTTATCAAGACAGAGAAAATGAATTCACTTTGCCTTTGTATTTTAACTTGAATGCATGCAAGATGAAAGTACTATAGCAAGTGAATCCTTATTGTTTTGGATAGGATGAGACTGTTAATGCAATCATTTACATTATGGTATAAAGGTATTATGAAAGCAGAATCACCATGCTACACAAACTGTAGAAATGGTAGTATCTTTTACATTTTCATTTATTTCTAACAGGATTTTTGCTTCAGTATTTTTGGGGGTTATTAATCTATCTATCTATGTATTATTTGTTCTTTTTGAGATATACATGAGAGTAGAGTGTATTTTGACATATTATACATACATAGAGTATAACTACACATTCTTTTAGTTGTACATGATGTGGAGTTACACTGGTCATGTGTTCAAATATGAATATAGTAAAGTTGCGTCCCATTTATTCTACTGTCTTTCTTATTCCATTCCCTCTCCCTTCCCTTCATTCTCCTTTGTTTAATCCACTGAAGTTCTATCCCTCTGTCTTGTTTTGTGTTAACATCTGCATATCAGAAAGAACATTGCTTCAGTTTTTTAACGAAAATAAAGCAGCAAATATTTAGTACATAAATCATTTTAATGGTGGTTGTATACCATTTTTGAGCATTAAAACTTCACCAACTCTAGGTACAAACCCCTGGCTTGTTCTTGGTTTTACTGTGTGGGCCTGTGTCAAGGTTTCCTCATTGTATTATACCCAATTGTCCTATGTAAGAGAGATACTAGAGAGGGCAGGCAAGTGTCAGGAGAGCATCCATATAGACTCTTCCCTTCCTGACTGCTGGTGTGTATTTTTCTTTGGAAAATTCACAGTGTTTGACCCTTCTGTTCAAGTGGTAGATGAAGATTTCTGTGATAGATCACTGCCACTGAGACACACTTATGAGCCCTACTGCTGTTTGGGAATAATAGTTCTAAACAGTTAACTAAAAATATAACAACATCTCATAATGCCTAAGGGAGAAACAAAGGAAACCAATGCTCTCAAGATTTATTTATAGAGGTTTTGATTTAGATTTCTATTTTTGATAATACTTAATATTTTATTACTATTCATGATGAAATCATAGCTTAATAAGTAATGAACATATCACTTTCAAGTAATGTCATTTAATCATTCTTTATAAAGTCCCTGGATACATGATGTTGCCCTCAATTCTTCATTTTGAATTTAGTGTAGGCCTTTAACGCTAAGAAAAAAAAATAATCTAATTTTCATGCTTCTAAAACAAGCAAGACATTTAAGTCACTAATGCACCTTTATGTAATTAATTTATCAAATTCTGAAAAAGAATACATCTTTTGTTGGAGAGGTTCAGACTTGAGGATTCAACATGACATCAATAATTAAAAGAAGAGAGAACTTACAAAGTAGTACAAAGAACTATACATTCCAACTCTTCTCCAAAACCTGGAGGGTGTTTTCCAAAACTGAAAATATACAGTGGACTCACCTTCTATATACATCTGATATGTGTATATCTCTTCTATATACTCTGATTCTAAGAAAGAGTTATGAGTTTGTGTAAGCTTACTATAGATATATTCCCACTTAAATTTCATTCCTTTGATTTTTTAAAAAAATATTTACTTATTTGCTTTAGTTGTACACAATGTGTTTATTTGTACATGGTGCTGAGGATCGAACCCGGGCCGCGCAAGTGCTAGGCGAGCACTCCACTGCTGAGCCACAACCCCAGCCCTCCTTTGATTTTTTTGGACATAATGTAACACTTTAAACAATTGTTATGTCTCTAGATTAAGAGGAGAATCTTTGAAAAACATCTTACTCCTGAATAAAAGATATTGATACTTTTAACTCAGCAATCATTGTTTTATTTGAATATTAGCTGGTTCTCTTCTGAAGAAATAAAACAAAAGAAAAGAAGGAACAATGCTAGTATGTCTTTATGTACAAATATGACCACAATCTTCTTTAAACAGGAACTGAGTATTACTCGTCTTTCAATCTCAGTGCTTGGAGCATTGTTGGTAACTTGTGAACAATTCTGTTGAGTGAATTCTTGAATTTCTTAAATCATTCTCCATAATAAACTATACTATAGTGTCTGGATCAATTTTTGAATATATACTGAGTCTTTCACAATAATAATGTATATGTTGTTATTGGCAACATGGACAAAATTAGCTAAGTAAAATTAAAATGAAAGTAGACTATAACTTAAATGAACAACCTGAATCATATTTGACTGTATTCCTGTTGTTGTTGTTCCTTAAAATGGCTCAGTAAAAATGGAAGTGGTATTTTGTTATCTTTATTAGTTGTTATAAATAATTTATCAGAAAATGCAATTCATAACTCTTCTATCTAGGTAAGCTTACTATCACAATAAGATGTTGCACTAAATTATCTAAAGTTGCCAACATTATTGTCAGTATTACAAAGAAAACAAGAATAAAGAGATGTGTGTTAAGGGAGGAGAAAGGAAGAGGGAAGGAAGCTATAATTCAGTTTTGGGTGTAACAGGCATGGTCCTCTAGCTGGGGGAGACTTACAGTATTCTATGAGGCAGAACTTACTTCCTAAGGTAGTAGATTATGTTGTTGATAGTAAATGCAGCTTGGTCTCCTAGATGACAAAGAAGTGAAATAACTTCTGTAGCAGAAATAAAAATGTCAAAATGTTAAATAAAATAATATCCATCCATTATCCATAATGTTAAGGAAAGAAAAGTAGGTTCTTCTTCCTTTCAGTCTGGGATGCACAGTGAATACTCTTAAACATGTTTTAACTGAGAGGGAACTCATAGTTTTCAATTCATAAGAAAATGTAGGCCAAACTTGTTGAGTATTCAATAAAGTATAAGACAGGTAAGAAGTGAAGACAGTTGAATCACTGGAGATAAGGATTATGATACAGTTGTGATTTTAGAATAAGAAAGCCTGATAAGATGCCCACTTTTTGGGGAATACAGTGCTTTACTCCTGGTATCTTGAGCTAGCACAGATCACCCTTCATTTATATCTTGAATGACCAAGAAAAACAAAAAAAATAAATAAATAAATAAAATAAAACAAAGTTAACTGTAATGGCTCAATATGGGTTTGCTTCTAATTCATAATCACTTTTATCCTTAGCCAAGAATTTCTTTCATAATTGTGTTCTAAGCTCTAAGTCAGAAAAAAAATTACAATCCACCATGACAGAAGAATCTACAGAATTCTTGAGCCCCTATCAATATTTCCTGGGAAATGCTAAAGATTCTCAAAGGTGTCACAGGATAAGAGATGACCTATTTTTAATCTAAAAATTAAGAAAGTGCAAATTCTGAGGGAAAGTGAATATTAATCCTTGAAAACACTTTAGAACAAATTATGAAATGGATTGTGAATATTAGATATATTATTGATGATCTGGAGAAAATTATTTGTGCTAATTTAAAATCTCATACAAATTATGATTTACATTAGAACCTCATTCTGTGGTTATGTTTTGTGGTTTAGATATTACATGGTGACAAACCTAATTGTTTATATTTGTCTAATTTTATTTTGCATATACTTGATATTTACAATATAATATTTAGATATACATAAGTATAGTGAATAAATTACTACATTGAAGAAAATTAACAAATCCATCATCTCATAGTTATCTTTCTAATCTTTTTTGAATTGTTGTTATCTTGTTAAATGGTCAATTCCAGTAATATTGATGTTCTCCTCTTTGTTAAGTCTTAAGAATCAACAACAACCCTATAATAAAAATTTTCAAATTTAAGGTATGTGAAAACCACTAGAATTTATGTAAGATATTGATCCCCAATTCATCCTTTAGATATTCTAAATTCAGTGCATTTGGAGGTAAGAGCCAGGGGTCTATACTTGTTTTAATAAACATTTAAGATTAGTAGGATAAACATGGTTTTCGTATTTCAATTTGATATGTATTGAATTTAGCCTGAAGCAGAATATATATTTTAAAAAAAAAAAAGTAAACTTTGAGGAATTAGAAGATAATCTCCCAATTTAGGAACCAACAACTGAGGAAGGGTCCAGTACCATACATTGGGGTTCAGGAGGAATTAATTTGAACTCATGTTTATCTTTGTCTCCACTTTATCAAATAAGGAAATAAACTTAGTTCATAACTACTAGCTTTACTACTTGCTTTTATAATTTGATAGTAGCTCTCGCTGATTCCTTCATTGAGTATCATTTTACACATTTTCTCATCATGCTGGGACTGAGAAGCACTGAAGATACTCTATATTTTGTCTAGAAGTATAGGTTCTGCAGCTTGGCTTCCTGCATTTGAAGCCTGGTTCTACTGGTAACAATGGAAAAGTTCTTTTATATCCCTGTGAGTTCTTTTTTTTTCCTTTTTTTTTTTTTTTTTTTTTTTTTTTTTTTGGTTTGGTCATCAGGGATTGCACTCAGGGGCACTCAACTACTGAGCCCCAGCCCCAGCCATATTTTATATTTTACTTAGAGGCAGGGTCTCACTGAGTTGCTAAGCACCTCACTTTTGCTAAGGTTGGCTTTGAACTCCCTATTCACTTGTCTAAGCATCCTGAGCTACTGGGATTACAGACATGTGCCACCATTCTTGGCTATTTCCCATCTTTTAAACAAGTATAACATCACTCACTTCACTTCACAGACTGTGAAGTCTAAATGAATTAATACATAGAAATTGCTTAGGACAATTCAAGACACATAATAAAGTTTTCCAAAAAAAAAAAAAATCATTTCTGATCCTTATTTCATCTTCCTTGTTTTATTTTACTTATCATTATTAGATCATCATTTTCATCTTTAGAATGAAATAGAAATGAAACAATTCAAAGATGTTAAAAGTGGTGCCTTTTTTGTTTTATTTCATGTTGGACATAATAATGAATGCACATGAAATAAAACAAAAATGGCATAGTGGGACCTTTACTAAACCCTAATCGGATCTGTTCATTGGTACTTCATGAGGTGAAAAGAATTAAGACATTGATCTGAAGCTTTTTAGAATTATGAATAAGGCTATTAGAAATATGGATCCATATTTGTTATTATTAACAATACATTTTATAAATGTATATGTTCTGTCCTGCTTCTTTGCTAATGATATAAAGCCATTATAGTTGAACACAATTTAAAATACTGCCATTTTGTCTTTTTATCAACCTCTTCCTTTTTATCTTTGCATAGTTTTTATAATATCCATAATTTATTATAAAATCACTGTGTGGAAGTTTATTCAATTACATTTTTATGAATAGAGCTTTTGGTAGAAAGGGAAAAATAAGTGTGTCTTGTCATGTAGTGAACATCTGTAAAGGTCAGAGAGGAGACTAGTGAGTTAACAACAGAACAGTAAAGTCCAGTGTCCTAGAAATCAAAGTAAGAGAAATATGCTCATTTTTGTTGGGTACTGATGAGGTACCACATAACTTGAAGCCTAAAAATCATTTACTGGGTTTTGTAATATGTAGGTCATTTGTGGTATGTACACAAGTAGTTTATTTCTATGAAGTTTTTCTCAAACCCAAGTTGGACTATACCTTCAACCATAAATTGAAGGCAGGATAGAGACAGCTGCAGCCTTAAACTTAAGCTTAGCACTGGTCTTACCCATAAGTCTTCATGTTAATCAAGCTAGGCTAGGAAAATTCAGAGAAAAGAACAGTAAGGGGATAAAAGCAAGGTCAGAGAGCATTCCTAGAAGGGACCCAGCCCTTGGCTCTCTTTCCTTGTCCCTACAATAAGAACACAGTGAAACAGAAAGTTGCTTCCAGGAGGACATGGGAATCTTACTCTGCACCTTAGACCATTTACCTCTGTTGTCCAATTAATGACACCCTGGACAGAATGCACTTCCCTGTTGCTTTCTATCCTTTCTTCCTTCTATTTCATCTCCTGCTATTAACAAGTACCTACTACGTGATAGAAACTGTTCTGGATCCTGGAAATAAAGCAGCAGACCAAACAGTGTTTCTGTGACTATGCTGTACATTCGATTCTGGGAGTTGGTGGGGTGAGGCAAGAGTGAGGGGCGGTACAAAAATTTTAACCAAGTAAATAACAACAAATATTTAAAATTAAACAGATATAGCAGATGGTGGTGAAAGCTGTGGAGAAAAATATAGCAGAAAAAAAGGGATAGGAAATGTGTGTGTGTGTGTGTGTGTGTGTGTGTGTGTGTGTGTGTGTGTGCAGAGGAAAGGCTATATATGGTGTGGTCCAGAAAGGCCCTTCTCAGTGGGGAAAACTCTCACAGTTGAATCCTTTCTGTTTCATTAATCAAGGGCAAAGGAACACTTAAAAAATAAACCAGGGACACAATAAACATTTTTCCTTTTTAGACAGTGTTTTAAATTATACCATTGTGAAACATATAATGCTAATATATTTGTCTTGAGCTAGATAAGAGCACAATCTTGCTCCATTAATAGATTTAATGCTTTTTAGACACTGAAGAACTTCAAAGATTTATAATTATACCATTATAATGTTTTCTTCATCTCCATTGCCTTTTAAAACAATAGCAAGCACTGTATATTTCATTCTGCCTTGTAGTTTTAATAGAAAACAATCTACATTACTTAAATCATTTGTCTTTCTCAGTTTCATTGCCATTTATTCTCATTTTTTTATGCTTTAGGAGATGTCATTAACTAATCTCTTAAACTCCATAAATAAGTAAAATGATATATTCACAATGTAAATGTTTTAAAACTTGAAAAAAGAAAACCATCTAGACTCATTTAATGGAGTCCTGAAGATAAGTTAAAACTGAAGTGCTGCTGGCAAACTAAGAGAAGATTTGAATATGCAAACAGTGAAGACTCTAAAGCTTCTCTAATTGGAATTCAGTTCATGTTGGCTATACTCGGAGCTGCTTGTCTTAGATCCCAGTAATCCCATGTATCCTCCTGGGAAGGGGCTTCCTTGCCACTTTTGATTTTCAATTTTATTCGAATGGTATCTGTTGTTTTTGGTTATTACTGATAGAGTACATTACCAAATGTTTCAGAATCTAAATATCTTTCCTCTGTCATTTTAATATGTATTTTAAAGGGCACATAAATATCACAATATTTGTTATTAACAATAATGCTTGGTTACTTTTCAATTAAGTTACTCAAACTAATAACTTGTTAAAATGACTTGCTATACTTATTAACTACACTCAAAAACGAGATTAATTATGATTGTAAAGAAAGAACTCAGAGGTAAGGGTGCCAGGCCAAGATAAGTGATATTTCAGAGATTGATATTTGATCTCAAGGATGAGGAAAAGAAAATAATCCAAATAAAGTGGGGAAAACACATTTTTTTTTTCTTTTTATGGTACTGGAGGTTGAACCCCTCACCCTTGCTAGACAGGCATTCTTAAAATCATTAACAATAAATATTAACCTCTTATAAGAAGATGGTGCACTGATATATTATTAGATTGCAATGAATACTGAAGGTTATAAATATTTTTCTTACTGGACCTTGATTGGGCAGAATTATCTGTTCCCTCAATATCATCCCCTCTTAGGAGAGGAATTCTTGATATGCATCTAAAAGATTTCTATTTCTATTTAAAATCAAGAAGGAGAAGGAGAAGAAATGAATGAGGTGAGAGCAGAAATATCTATACCCACAGAGTTTACTGTTTTCACTAACACAAGTTTCTTATTCCCTCTTCATCAACACTACTTTTCTAGCCCATGAAGATAAATTTGTGAAAAACTTAAGTTTGTTTGAAGGAGCTTTTGAAAACTCAGGTAAAATATGATTAGGCTATGTAACTTTTCAATGACATCAGCAATTTTTTTTTTTTTTTTAAGATTCTATTTCCTTACCTCAAAACTCTCTCTCTGCTATGTCCATCAGTCATAAACTGATATATCACCTTGCTTGACCAATCTTAATTTAGCCTTTGTGTAAGACAAATCCACCCTAAGCCTAACAAATAGCTTGACACTGCCCTCCCTTCAAAGACATCTCTACATCTCTCTCAAAGTAGTAGTCTGCTTAGCAAAGTAAAAAATAAATCCACATTTGCTGTACAAATAGTTGTTCTCTAGTATTTTCTGGGAGTTTGTATTTGACAGGGATTTGTTTAAAGTAGTTATTTGTTCATTAGTATCTTATTTGAACTTCTCTTATTTTTCTCATTACCTTTTTTTTTTTTTTTTTTTAAATAATGGAGTTTATGCTCTAAATAAAGTACTTTCCCAATGAAATCTCTACCATTTCTCGGTTTGGCTTTGCCAGTTGTTCTCATCTTCAACATCTTTCAAATTCTTTGATTTAGTGTTACTCATCTTGAACATTTTTATTCCAAAGGCATACCATATTTAGAGTATTTTCTTATTTGTCTTATATTTCATTAAAAAAATGGTCTTCAAGATTAATCTTAGAATCATCGTTCTTCCACAAAGCTGTTTTCTTTAAAATAAAAAAAAAAAAAGATTAACCTTATATCTTGTATTAAGTTATAGAATATATCTTCAAAATTCTTACTTGGTTTCAAGTTTTTTCCCAAGGCCCTTCCAATATAATGCACAACATTCTATTAGTAGGACAGATAAGGAAAAGAACATTTTGTCATTAAACATTATAAAACCATTTTCACAGTTATCTATATGAATGTCTGCTGATCTTGACATATACTTGTCAAATTAAATTCAATTTAAATTATTTCATTCACACACATTGTCTATTGGCATCATGAACATTTGAAATTGTTCCACCTGGAGCTTATTTACTCATAAGTATGTGACTGTGTGTGATATTTTTAAGTTCTTTTTCAATGTTTCCTCTGATCCTCATCATGAAACATTTAATAACTCAGTTTAGTCACCTAGGGGGCTACTGCAATTACTATGCTTATGTAAGATCTTAGTAAACCAATATAAAAAGCATTAAGGAATCATGAATAGCTATAACAAAAAGAACCAAAAATCCAATGTATCAAGCAAGATAAAATTTATTACTTAACTATTTAAAAATTCAGGTGCAATATAGTTTATAAGCAAGCAATTCTAATCCAAGGAGTTATATGAAATCCTTGGATGATGGTGACTCTGCCAATTTTAACACATAATTTCCTAAGCCACTCTGAACATCACCATTTTGAACATTAAACAAAGATACTAAATATATGCACTATGAGTTATACATATTAAAAATTATAAAAATTAAAAAAAAACAAAAAAAATACTATGAACAAATGAATCAGAAAAAAAAAAAAAAAAAAACATCTGAAGTTTAGACTTAAACATATTCTTTTAAGCCAGTGAAGCAGAAACTGCACATTTTCTGTAATATGTCATTGACAACATGGGTGACACATACAGTTTTATATTTTCACAACAGACTGGGAATTTCTATCCCTACCTGGGCAGGTAAATGCAGATTACAACTCCTTTACTATTTAAGAAGTACAAAGATTTTGGTGGCCTGCTAGCAATATCATGCAGAAGTAGTCTAGGATATAGTTGCTCTCATTAGATTATTTAAAGACCTGTTAAAAACTCCAAATAGAGTACTTGAAAGTACACTTGAAGTTCAGCCCAAATACCTAGTTAATCTTATTAAAAAATTTAAATGGTTTACAGTGAAGTAAATATAATGGTTTACAGTGAAGTAAATTATAAAACTTGTTGATCCTTTCCTCTGAACCAGGCTCTGTAATAGTGCTTGATACACATTTTCTTTTATTACATAATGAGGGAAGTATAAAAGTCAGCCCCATAGTATCTAGAAGGAATTGATACTTGGAAAACTAAGTAACTTCCAAGTATTTTATCTTTTAAGTAACTGCAGAGTGATTCCAGAAACCACACCATTAACCACTCATTCATATAGTAAGTAAAACAATATGTGAAATGCAGTAGGTTTTGGCATTCCAAATGAGCAAACTCTTATACTATTATATTTTTACATGTGATGATCATTTCTATTAAATTTGAGGAAAACGGTTTTACATAAAGATACATTTTTGCCTCAATCAACATTATTAATTAGGTAAACAATGATTTTTCCCTTGTCATCTTCTACAAGTAAAATTTTACTGTTATTTCAATAGATACTAAGAAGCTATGAAAATTTAAAGAATGATCTGACAATTGTTATTATATTCACATAAATATCCCCATATTTTTGAGACACTTCACTGTAGTGTGTAGCTATCTTGATAAAATAATTATCAAAGACAATTATGAGCAAACTTCCTAATGTGTTACTGAGATTCATACCATATAACCTCTGCTGTTTGAGGATTTTTGGTTAAAGATTCAGGTAAGAGAGCTGAATATGTATAAAATATGTCCATTGGTTTCCTGGTGATTAGCATGTTTGTTGAAGGGAAGTCTTCTGAAAGTAAAATGGAATTTATTGGGCTTTCAGAGCTGAAATATTATGTAAAGAGAAATCAGATGGAAAGTTTGTCATGGCATTGGTTGATATATTGTATTTGTTATCTATTTCTGAATAATTATCCTGATTCTTGGTGGCTTACAACAACAACAACAAATATTTATTAATTTCATAAATTTTGTGCGGAGCTGCTTAGCTGAACAATTATTGCTTAAGGTTTCTTATGGAATGCCGTCAAGATTTTGCCAGGGTTGCTGTCATCAGAAGGCTCAACTGAGGCTGGCACATCTGCCTCTGAGTTGCCAACTACCATAGTTGACTGATGTATTGACACTGGCTCCTGGGGGAAGGTTTCAATTTCTGTGTTGGTATCTCTAGAGTATCTTCAACAAATAGTGGCTGGATCCTTCAAGTTGAGCTGTACAAAAAGAAATCCAGGAGGGAGGAATTATTCTTAGGAAGACAACTTTAAAGTAAAAATGTATCATTTCCATCAAACATACTCATTAGAAACAAGTCTACAAAACTTGCCCACATAAAGAGGGATTATATGCCACTCTTTAAAGAGAACAGTGATTTGTGGTCATATTTTAAAACTACCATATAAATGAATACATGTAGTAGTATTTGAACTTCAGCATAGTAGGAAATACATATGTATGTACCAATGAAGTAACAGAAAATATTAGAAGCAAGGAACAATTTGGTATTGTATATTTGATAATAGGATTTGAATTTTTAAAAATTTAATTATGTATATATTTATGCATATATTTTGAGAAATGGGATGATGTGATAAAAATGAAGCTTTGAGATAATTAGTATTTTCCATCTATCCCCAATTCCTAGCTGTATAAATTTGTGTAGTCATTAACAGCAACTGAGATTCCATTACAATATGAAAGATAAAATATACATGAACGAAAACAGAAGTTTATTATTACTGTGCAATTGGGTACTAAACATCACAAATTTTGGAAATGTGCTAATTTGTATAAGTGATAAATTAGGACAGTTTTACAAGGGTTTTTATCAAAATATATTTCTATATTTTTATCAGGAAGTCATAGTCTATAGATCATTTAGAGTATAAATTAATAAACTTTCTTTAAAGGACTAGATAGCAAATAGTTTAGGTGTTGTAGCCAACATTTAGTTTATGTCATATATTTGTTTTTGTTTTGTTCTCATTTTTACAAACCTTAAAATGTAAAAACCATTTTTAGCATATTGTCAGTACAAAAAAAGGCAGCAAAGAGATTTGGATCATCAGTCACAGCTGTTGGTCCCAAATCTATAGTTTTACATTTAATTTAGTTTTCTATTTAATTTCATTTGATAATAATATTTGATATATGTCTATTGAGCTGATTTAGAGTTAGACCATTTTCTAAATACCAATGAGCATGAGAATAATAATAATATCTAACACATGGTTTGCACTGAACTTTCCAGGCATCTTAGAACCACTTGGCATTTCTGTTATTCCTACACTGTTCTAAGATGTAGGAACTCAGAAAAGAAAATTGAATCTTAGAAAGATTAAGTAACCCACCTAAGTCAGGGAGCTATGAATTGAACCTAGGTCATTAAACAATTAGCATAGTGTAACTAGCATACAAAGCTGAGTAAGATCAGCTGTTTTCCTTCTTGGACCCTGTATCTGATACATATGAAAAAGAGTGCCAAAATCAGGCAAAAGACTAGAAAGACAGATGTTCACATTGTATTAGGAAGGAAGGATAAAATATAAGTCCTAAATCCCAACATTTTCCATTCTATCCCCAGTTCCTAGCTGTATAAACTTGAAAGGCAACTGAAATTCCATTACATCATCTTTGAAAAGCATTCTCTTACTTAAAATGCCTTTTACTGGACATCATCAGCTCTGCTCCTTCAAGGACATAGTGAAAGATTTATATGTCAGGTTAATTCCAAAGTTCACATGACAATCTTCTAAGGAAATAAAAGAGACTACAACAAGCACAACTTAGCTATCAACCACATTCTTAAGAGAATGAAAAGTACCTAGTTTAGGAAGAATTTATACTTAATTGCAAAGTCATTATAGGGAGTCCCTTCTTTGGTGGTAGGTCCCTTGATCTCAGAAAAATGAGAGTTCAGGAAAGACAGAAGAAACAGGGCAAAGACATCAAGGCAGGAAAGGCAGTGTCTAGGTGTAAAATTTTAAATATTTTTGTGGCAAGGAATGTGGTAGTGGGGGGAGGAGGAAGGATGGAGCTGAAGGCGCTCATGTTACCTGCAGTTCTTTATTTTAGTTAAAATCTATCAAAAAGTCATTTATATGACAATATTAAAAGACCTTTCTAAAAGCAGAGCTAATTTTAGGAAAAAAACAACATTCTGATTAACTAGGGGTTCACTGGGGATATAGCTCAGTCGGTAAGAGTGCTTGCCTCGCATGAGCAAGGCCCTGGGTTTAATCCCTAGCACCACCAAAAAAAAAAAAAAAAAAAAAAAAAGATATCTAAATTAACTAGGGGTTCATCATCAAACTAAGATATAATATTTTATCCCTTCTCTTTCCAAATATTTTGTTTGTATATGTGTAATCTGTGTATATATATCTGACATAGTAGATCTTATATATAGCATATTATATAATACAATCTTTTGATGAATCAGCAGCCTCTTCTATAAGTTTTCCCCTTGAGAAAGGATTACTTTGAATTGTTACTTTATGTCTATTTGTACTGCACTAATTCTTAGAGAAATTAATTATTTGCAAGTATAGTTTTTCTAATACAAAATATGAATTTCTTCTCCATTAGCTAGCAGTCATTGACATTCTATCTGAAAAAAATTTCTACACATGCACGTGTCATGGTTATCAAAATATGCTATGAATTTACACATATTAGTTAAAAATCCCATCATCACTAAATTAAGTTTAATTTACATCACTGTGGGTCAAATCATTGGAAATTCCTGACAACTTTCACCAAGATGTAACTTTATGAAATAAGAGCTGAAAATTTCTTCTTTGTAGGGAAACTCTTTAGTGGCCTTAAAATGTGTAAAAAGTGTTTATAGATGACTTTCATTAGGAATGGAATCAATCAATGATATTAATAGGTAACCTATTTTCATCAATTTTTTGCCCTCATTCTTAGAGTAACATAAATTTATTTAATTACAACATAAAATAATCTTCAGATTATAATATGAATCTGAAGAAAATGGAGAAATTCTGTCAAATTTGCATAAATTCATTTCAGTGGCATTTCATATGTATATATATAACATTTGAGTATTATGCCAAGTGTTTTTACATCTACAGCCTAAGTCATTATTGGATCTAATAACATGGTGATATAAAAATACTTTTTATTTTAATTTTGTGAGTATAAATTAAAGCTCTAAACTACTTCAAATAATGAAGCTTCTACTTATCTAGATAAGTCTACCATGTAACAGTCTTTTTGACAAGGACATAGAAATTTCTGTTTGACAGGCACTGGAATAAGCATTAAGAAAAATATTGATAGGTAATAGTA
The DNA here is from genome assembly GCA_025594165.1 of Tamias sibiricus. Classification (NCBI taxonomy): domain Eukaryota; kingdom Metazoa; phylum Chordata; class Mammalia; order Rodentia; family Sciuridae; genus Tamias; species Tamias sibiricus. The sequence goes on along the minus strand of CM046657.1, from coordinate 159,363,906 downwards.
GTTATTACAGATTCAGTGGAAAGGTAGTTAGATATTGTCCACTTGTTCTTACTACCAAGACCATTGAATATGACCACTTTTTTTCCTAAGAAATCAATAGCTGGGTTACACCACCTACCTCTTGCCATTCCCACTCACCATGGGATCTCATGAGACTGTGAGATCAGAATGGACTCTATGAAGGTCTTTAGTCTAATAATTTTCAGATTCTTTCTGCCATCTTTACCCTTGTTCACCCATGTGGATGTGTGAAAGCTAGCTCTCACCTTTGATTTTGTGCTGATTAAATTGAAACCACCCTTAGAGAAAATTGAAACACACATGCTAAGAGTGAAAATTCCGTTGTCATAGATACTTACAGCTGAAATTGCTGTGTACATGCAGACCTCTACATACCAGCACTGTGTTTCATATTGGTTGCAGAGATTTTGCTTTGCATTTTTTTTCTCCTTGTTGCATAACAAATAATGCTGAGAAGCAAATTGCCTTGTATGATATGGGTGATGTTGCCTATTTTCCAAAACCAGAATGTTGTCAGGGTTATAGACAGAATACATACAGTTTATCTTTATTGTATTTATACAAATGATGACTATAAAATCTTACAGATAGGAAATGAATATTCTTATAACTTCTCTACCCTTTTAATACATTATGATTTTAGATATTTTGTATAAATATGATATAATCTAGTTTTAGAATTAAACTGAGTTATATGGTAGATTATGGTGTCACTTATCAGACCAAGAAACAACATAATAAATTTTCCTTTATTGTTTATTGTTATGTCAACTACTAATAAAACACTATATATATATATATATATATATATATATATATAAACAATTTCCAATCTTTCTTCAACATTCATTTTATTAAAAATTTCTCAGCTAGGACAAATAGTAATATCAGTAATTACTGGTAAATATTTATTATAATATCTCATCTATTTGAAAGAAACATTTACATGTGCTAATATATCATATACTGAGTAATTTTTAAGTGTATTTCACGATTAATTATTATAATAGTTACATATTAGCATAGGATGATATGGTTAATAGCATTAATATATTGTAGTACACAATATCTGAGTATTATATCTCCATTTTTTTTTATTATGTATTCCTATCATCAAGCAATTGTTTTTAAATTAATTTGAATAAATATTGATGCCTATAAACTTCTACATTACTCTAATTAAGCTGCTTCTTATTATTGAGCTTATTCATAAACTAATTGAAGTGATTCTATTGTGCCAGATTAAATTATTCTTTCAATTTTAATACAGTTATTTGAAGATAAACCTGCTATTGATCTTTTTAAATGTTGTTACTCACAGTCCCTTTAATTTAAACATAGTTGTATAAATCAGTAGAAGTAATAGACAATATTTTGAACAATATAATCAGGTGATAATAAAATTATCAGTATCAGCTACTTTCATTTTATTTTCTTAATTAGTGAATTAGTTTTATATCTCATATTTTGCGCTGAGGCAACTGGGCTCTTCTTTTTTTTTTATCCTGTTATTCTGGTTCATATTGGTTGCATATTGTTTTACTTTCTGGCTTCCAAGTCATGAAAAGATTACTCTTCTAGTTAAGAATTCCAAAAGTAAAAGTAAAAATCCCAAGTAACTCTCACATAAACAACAGGATTATTTTAAATCAAAAATTTTACTACTGTAGAGCCATCATCAAACAAAGAAGCATGGCAGTTTTTGAGGGCCTTCAATTCCTGAATCTCACCATTCAGATAGTGGTATGACATGTTGACATGGATATAAAAGTGCTGACCCTAGTTTCATATTTGGAATATATATTTACACACACACACATACACACACAAATGCATATATACACACACCCATGAACCATTAATCCATTAATCCAAATGTGTAATGTAATTGTTCTTCTGACTGAGAAGGAGGAGAATAGATGAGATGAAGTTAGATCAATCTGAGGCTGGCTCTTGAAGTTGCCACAAGGACTGGTGGATTTCACAAGGAGTATGAGAATGATGTGTTTTTTCACCATTCCTGTTCTCGCATGTCTGCCACTCAGCACTCCTAAGTTGTTCAGAGGGCAAGGGGCAAAAGTCATATCCTAGCTCACTATAGCAATGGACAGAGCAGACTTATGCTCATATGTGTTGCTACAAGATATGTGTTCACCAGGGTTAAGGAGCTGAGATTGGCATGGGAAATTTGAGTTTTTCCTATGTGCATGTGTAAAAGTGTCTTGTTTTAAAAACTTATTGTTTAATAGCAATTTTAAATTAATATAGCTTGATACTGCATATATGATGAGAAGCTAGAACATAAATAGCAATTTCTTAAGTTTTGTACTTAATAATTTAATACTTGTTATAATTTATGTTCATTGGTTGATTTTTGACAAAAGGATGGCTTGAATTTAAAGCTGCATTTATAAATAAACATCTTTTGAGTACTATAATTATCTCAGCTCTTGAATTAACATAATTAAGCAAGCCAAAGTATATATTTTTGAAAAATATACTGAAAATTAAAATAATTAAAATTAAGAAGCCCTTCAATAACTCTTGATTATGTCTTTGCCAGTTTTTTAAAACTATTTTGGATAATCATATGAAAGTTTTAAAGTCTCAAAAAGTACACCTGTGCATGCATTGCAAAATTTCACAAAGAATACACTGATACCTTGAACCAAAAAAAGACTTTAGAAATTTTTGTTCTTTTTAGTTATGCATGACAATAGAGTATATTTAGACATATTTGTACAAACATAGAGATATCTTATTCTAATTAGGATCCAGACTTGTGGTTGTACATGTTCTGGACATATATTATGGTGTATTTCTATGCATATAGCAAAGTTAAGTCAGGTATATTCCACTGTTTTTCCTACTCCTGTCCTGACTCCCTTTCTTTTGTTCCCCTACTGTTTTACTGAACTTCTATTCTTCCCTCCCATCAGTTGTTGGATGTTAGCATCAACATATTAGAGAGAACATTAGACTTTTGGATTTCGGGGATTGGCTTAGTTTCTTAGCATAATAGTCTCCAGATCCATCCATTTTCTAGCAAATCATAAAGTGATTTTTATGGCTAATTAATATCCCATTTGTGTGTGTGTGTGTGTGTGTGTGTGTGTGTGTGTGTGTATCACATTTTCATTATACATTCATCTGTTGAAGGGCACCTAGTTTGGTTCCATAACTTAGCTATTATGAATTGAGTTGCTATAAGCATTGATGTGGCTCCATCACTGTAATATGCTGTTTTTAAGTTTTTTGGGTATATACTGAGGAGTGGGATAATTCAGTCAAGTGGTGGTTCTATTCCAAGTTTTCTAAGGTATCACCATACTACTTTCTAGAGGGATTGAGCCAATCTGCAGTCTCACTATCAATGTGTGAGTGTAATCTTTTCTCCACAAGCATGCCAACATTTATTGTTATTTGTGTTCTTGATTGTGGCCACTCTGACTGGAGTGAAATGAAACCTAAGTGCAGTTTGTTTTTCTTTAATATATATATATATATATATATATATATATATATTTCTAGTTGTTTATGGACCTTTATTTTATTCATTTATTTATAGGCAGTAGTGAGAATTGAATCCAGTACCTTACAGAAGACAAGTGCTCTACCATTAAGCCACAACCCCAGCCTCCTAAATGTAGTTTTAATCTGCACTTGTCTAATTGTTAGGGATGTTGAACTCATATGTAGCAGAATGATTTTTTTCTTTTCTTATTAGAGTATTTATTATGTAATTAACAATTTAAAAAAAAATTATTAGTTCTAATTAGTTATACATGACAGTAGAAAGCTAGTCAATTCATTGTATGCAAATAGAGCAGAATTTTTCGCTTGTCTAGTTGTACATGAAGTAGAGTCATACCATTTGTGCAATCATACATATATATAAGGTAATGATATCCATCTCATTCCACCACCTTTCTTACACCCTTTCACTTCTTCCCCCTCCCCTTTGCCCCAGCCAAAGTTCCTCCACTCATCCCATTCCCCCCATTATGAATTAACATCCACTTATCAGAGAAAACATTCAGCCCCTGTTATTTGGGGATTGGCTTATTTCGCTTAGCATGATGTTCTCTAACTCCATCCATTTATCTGCAAATGCCATAATTTTATTCTCTTTTAATGCTGAGTAGTATTCCATTGTGTATATGTACCACAGTTTCTTTATTCATTCGTTGATGGGCAATCTAGGTTGCTTCCACAGTTTAGCAATTGTGAATTGTGCTGCTACAAACATCGATGTGCCTGGTCACATTGTATATGTATATGTTGATTTTAAGTCCTTTGGGTATAGACCAAGCATTGGGATAGCTGGGTCAAATGGTGGTTTCATTCCAAGTTTTCTAAGGATTCTCCATACCGCTTTCCAGATTGGTTGCACCAATTACAGTCCCACCAGCAACGTATGAGTGTGCCTTTCCCCCCACATCCTCGCCAACACTTATTGTTTATATTCTTGATAACTGCCATTAATAGAATGAAATTTAACCCCTATCTCTCACCCTGCATAAAACTCAAATTAGATAAAAGACCTAGGCATTAGACCAGAGACCCTTTGCCTAACTAGAAAATGTAGACCCCAAATTCCGTCATGTTGGCTTAGGAACCAACTTCTTCAATAAGACTCTGTTGCAGAAGTAAAATCAAACAAGAAGTAAAATCAAGAGTCAATAAATGGGATGGTTTCAAACTAAAAGCTTCTTAACAACAAAGGAAACAATCAAGAATTGGTTGAGAACTTTAGCTCACTCCTACCATCTACCTATATTCCTTTCCCTTTCAAATTTTTAAAAATAGACCTTATTTTTAGAGAAGTTTCAGGTTCATCACAAAATTTCACTGAATGTATAGAAATTCCTTATACCTCTCCCCTCACATATGCACAGCCTCTCCTACTATCAACATCTGTCATCACAGTGGTGCTTTTGTTACAATAGATGAACCTACATTATACTACTAATGCTCTTAGTTCACATTAGGGTTCACTTTTGGTATTATATTTTCTATGTATTTAGAAACATTAATAATAGTATGTGACCATATTTGTAGACCATACAGAATATTCTTACTGCCCCCAAATCCTATGTGCCCTGCCTCTCCCAATCCCTGGCAACTGCCTTTTTACAGGCTTGATAGTAGTTCCTGTCCTAGAATGCAGTATGGCTGAAATCATACACTACATAGCTTTCTCCAATCAGGTTTCACTTACTATTATGCATTTGATTTTTCCTTGATATCTTTTCACAGCTTAGTAGCTCAGTTTTTCTTAGTGCTGAATAATATTTCCTGGTCTATATGTATCTCAGTTTATTTCTGTTCTCCTATTCAAAGACATATAGGTTGCCTCCATATTTTAGTAATTCTGAATAAAGGTATTAAAAATATTGATGTGCGGTGTTTATTTATTTATCTGTTTATTTATTTATTTTTGGTACTGGGGATTGAACTCAGGGGCACTCGACCACTGGGCCACATCCCCAGCCCTTTTTTGTACTTTATTTAGAGACAGGGTCTCACTGAGTTCTAAGTGCCTCGCCATTGCTGAGGCTGGCTTTGAACTCCAGAACCTCCTGCCTCAGCCTCCCAAGTGCTGGGATTACAGGCTTGTGCCACCTTGCCTGGCTATGTACAGTGTTTGTTATGGACATGTAAGCTTTCAACTCTGTAGGGTAAATAGTAAGTAGCTTACCTGCTGGATTACATGGGAACAGTGAGCTCACTTTTATTGTCAAACTGTACCATTTTGTACTCCTAATAGCAATGAATGAAAGCTCCTATTTCTTCACGTCCTATCCAGTGTTATGTGTTGTCAGTGTTCTGAGATTTGCCCATTATAATGGTGTGAAGTGTTGTCTACTTAAAAAATCAGTATGATTTTTAAACATTTTAAAATTAATTCAATTTTGAAGTGGTTAAACTATGACTTAACTATTCCTTTATATGTGCTTAAATTTTCATTTGATCTTTTCAACTCTTCTATTTAAAGTATTGACTGACCATCCTAGCAAATTCATCTTTCAGGATAATTTTTTTAAGTATATACACATATGAAAGCAACAAGAAAATAATCCCAAAGTAACTTAATTTGTTTCATTATATATGCTTTTATTTTATTAATATCTTTATATCCTGCCTATGGAAATGTATATAAATATTGTTAGATTGAAAATATTTAAGGTGATGTGGGGAACATGGGCTGAGGATTTAGATGCAGACCAGTTTCTTCAGTAATGTCTAAGGACTGAATAATTAATCTGCTGTGAAGAAGTGGGCCATTAATACAGTCAAAGCATCACACCAGTTCAAATAGATCTAATGGCTACGTAGAGACATAATAAATGTCTAGAAGTCTGTTCCTCGGGTTCTGAGGCAATAAAGACATTCTCAATTTTGAAGGAAAGAAATGCTTTGGTATTCTCCCCATATCAGGTGACTAGAGACCTTAGAAAATTCAGTTTCAATAAAATGTGATATGTTAAAAGTAGAGTGGAAACTGTCAGAGACAGTCTAGATAAGGTTGGAAAAGATGATTTATAAGAGCTAACAAAATATTTCATTTATTTGATTTAGTTTCTTTATGTAAATTCAGGGAAGAGAACACACATATTCTTGTCAGGGGTAACATAATTTACAACTTTTGTGTTTGAGTACACTGAAGTTAGTAAAAAAGATATTTTAATGTGATTTGTTTTTTACCACAAGGTGTTATGTAAACATCTTCAGATAATGAAGAAACGCCTTTATTTACTTTATGAATGGGCTATTTTCTCAGCAGTTAAAATTATAATCCAATGCTCAGTAGATATGAAAATGTATGTCCAAATGTGTTCACATTGGGATAACAGAATAAATTTTTCATTTAAAATATATCTTAAGAGTTCTGATATAATTCCTTTAGAGTCTGTGAAAATACATAAGTAAAATATAATATTTATAATAATTTTATCAGTTCTACAGTCTCAAGATATTTTCATGAACCCCCATATAATTATTGACTGCATGAATCTGTCCAATAGCCAACCTCAAAATGCCTACCTAAGTAATGTTTAAGTACTTACTGCTTTACACAACAGTGTCTGACTGGTTACCTACTCTGTAAAGACATGGAAACAACTTCTGTATATGCAACTTTTTTCTTTTGACTTTTTTCTCTTCCAAACTAGTGACTTTATATCAGATGTTCAATTTAGCGAATGGTTTTGAAAACTTATTTTAGAATTAGATCTCTTATAGGGTAGTTCTTATTTCTGCAATATACCTAATTTTGAAATTTAAGTTTTATACATTTGGAAGACAAATAAAATATCAAGTGTGGTTATTATATTAAGGTGAAATTTGATTCACATTGAAGGATCTAGCAGTCTCATATCTAATATGACCTTAATGGGGTCAGGCACTCGTGAATGTTTTATTTTGTAAATTACTCTAAATGTCTCATTGAGTTTTACTTATCAGTTCGTTTTTAGATATACACAACAGTAGAATTCACTTTGATATAATTATACAAGCTTGGAATGTTTCATGGAATATATCTTATTCTAATTAGGATCCTGTTCTAGTGAATGTATGCAATAGTAGGATTTACTGTGTTGTTTTCATATATGTACATGGTCAGCATGTACTTCCTACTCATGATATTTTAATACCATAGATATGCTATTATGTCCCCCGCATACTGTATATACATGTATATACTATGAATCTTTGGAATATCAATTTTATCCCAAGAGGATGGCACTCTCCCCACTTAGAAGGCATATCTCTACCTCTTAAGAGAATTTTTAAAAAAAAAATAATACCTGCTCAGTAGATTCACTATTTAGAGATCACTTCAGGTAATTACTATAGGTAAAATAGAAACTAGGTCTCTAAGACAATTTATTATTTCCAGTGGTGATATTTGTGACATTAAATAAAATAAAGTAATATAGCCGCAAGGGTAAAGCAAGGTAGTTCACACAAAAATAAACAAATGGAGAAGAGGGTTGTGTTTAGATAGAATCTTAAAGTTTCCTGAAATGTGAAAATCTGAAGTTGGACTTCAAAGGCCACAATTTCTGATGATGGGAGTCCTTAGGAGAGGGTAATTCAAGTGGTAATGACTAAGTAAGATAGACCCTAAGCATGGGTGCAGGAGTGTCAGAGCCATGAGAAGAGGGCAGTGTGTGGAAAAGGGGTACCTAATTGATGATGGATCTTGAAAGCTAAGCAGTGTTTTTCATTGAATGCCTCAGTTAAACACCTAGGCCTAAGAAATTGGGCAAATTTTCTTGGGTTTTGACCTGATTAGAGATGACTTTAGAAGGAAATAATTATTGCTGTAGTGAATAGACTGGATATAACTAGGCACATACACAGAGTAAAGACAGGAATTGGAAGAAGGTGAGGAAACAGAGAAATTATTCTGCAACATAGAAGAAACTATTAGTGCTTAAGTAAACTACCAGATCATTGGTAATGACAGATAAAGAGGTATAAAATTTTAAAATATAATACCAGTAATAATGAAAAAGTAGAAAGGAAAACAAAATTTCAATTATTTTAATAAGCACAAGCTTAAAATTAATTTGATTTGGAAATCCAATTGAAATTTTAGTCCAGGGAAGTTTTGACTAATCCTTTCAAACTTGTTAAATTTTCATCAATATTCCATTTGATGTATTTTAGTGTGCCTGAAGTGATTCAAATTCAAAAGCTGAATTTTACAGATTTATTTCATTTTTTACTTTGATTCCTTGTAAGTGCATTTTAAAATAACTTCATTGCTTATGGTGTTAGGTTTGGCTTACATATTAATTTGTAAAAACAGGGAGTTACATTATTATTTTTAAATTATTTTTACTTTTTTATATTTAGGAATTATGCTATTAAAAATAAATCAACAAAATATATGAGAAATTATATTTCCTTTAAAGTTTAAAATGCTTAATGCTGGCTGGAGGAAAAGATGATAATATAATAATCACATTAACAATGATTTTTCACTGAATAATTCTTTAATTATTTAATCCATATTATCTCAATTAATCCTACAAATCCTATAAAGAGAAAGATTACTATCTTTTAGAAATGAGAACACTGAACTACATAAAATTTAATTGTTCTTTCTAAGTATATAAGGTAGTACATAGGTAGTAAACAGGAGGGAATATACCCATTCTGCCTGGCTTCTGAGAACATATACTTAAGCACTATGTCAGAGTTTTGCTTTATGTCATAGGAAATAAGTTTTTCCTCCAAACTTTAAGAGAACAATATTTTAGTATAAAAATTTGATAGCACAGTCCTAGTTGTCAGGGTCTCCCATTGCTAACAGAATAAATCTAAACTCCTTAAAATGGTATACAAGGTCTTTAAAGTTCTAATCCTACCCATTTCTTTAACAATGCATTCTACAGCTCAAATACTTCTCTTTCTACCTCTTACAGGGCTCAATCTAGACATGCTGAACTATATTCAATTCCTTGAACATATCAGGTTCTTTTTCACATCCTCATTGCCTGGGATATCTTCTCCTACATATTGTTTTCCTGTATATCTCCGATCATTTTTTAAAAAATCGTCCAGATGTCATTTTACTTTTAAAATCTTCCCTAAGTAAGCCCAACCCAGGTATAGCTTATGTCTTCTTTAATGCCTTAATGACCCTTGTATCTGATGACATTATATCAGCACTAGATATTGTCACCCAGATCACATGCATCTTTATGAGTCTTCTTACAACTGGTTTCACATAGTGTTTTTTATTTGTTTGTTTGTTTGTTTTGTTATGATCCTCAGTTTGTACAATAATTACTGCCTGAGCACCTCAGCACATTGCTGGAACTAAAAAAAAAAAAAAAAGATGTTTGTTGCACGGAATAACAATTTTGAATGTTTTTATGGTTCTTTCAAAACAGCAAAAATAGACTTCAATTTTAGTGGCTTACTTTAGTTTATTGGTATGTTTTCTTTTAATGATACCATATATATTTTCAAAGCATTTGATGTGTAAGTATTTAATAGAAATTTTGATATGGAAAAAAATGTATGTAACCTTTCCTCACTGATAAATATGGTTTTATCAGTTACCTAGTACTTGCATGTCCTCTTCTCATTTAAAATTCTCAGAATCTTTCTTTCAGTGTCTATATGTGCAGGTCTTGATGAGTGTATTTGATTTGGTGATCTCATATCTCTTGACAATTGTTCTGTATTTTAAATAGAAGCATCATCTCTGCAGGGGCTGATCACTTGCAGCTTCTCTGGAGACAATATTATGAGGGAGGCCCTGCAAAAGTGAAGTCTGACATTCATTGAGCATTCTCCCTATGCAAGACACATGTCAGGAGACTTCCATGTGGTAGAGGGATCAACAATGCCCTGAGGGTGAGAGCAGAG